>JAGFPH010001578.1:11544-58707 GCA_018207615.1 Philaenus spumarius
ATTTATAATAAAAATTAAAAGAACTAGCAAGGCTCAGGCCTACACTTTAATAAAAACCTAACCTAAAAGTTAAAAATTTTAATAATTGCTTCAAAGTTTGAAATCAGCTGTTTTATCTGTTATTTTATTCAATTGGTTGCTATGGTAATAAATGTAAAACATGTGACGATTCATCAATCTAGGCCTAACCTAATATTTTTCCGACTAAATTTACAAATATTGAAATAAAAAAGTGTTTTTATCGAAATGAATTCCCTATGTTACTCATTGATAGTGTAGCTTTTTATTAGTAAAACTGTTTTTCCGATCGTTTCAGTAGTACCCCTATATACAAACAAACAAACAAATTTTACCTCTTTATAATATTAGTATGGATGTTGGTTCGTTAAATGTTTCCCAAAATAGTAATTGAAACCAATTCAATTAATAAAATTATAGATTTCTAGACTACTATTGCACTTTGAGCTTCAATTAGAATTATTATGGTCTTATGTATATAATTCAGGTAATTAGATTTACCAACGAGTTCTTTTTAAGGGTTGCAAATCTGAACTATTTTTAATGGCACAGAGTGACATGTCTAGATATTATAGTAGTATTTCAGCTTAATTTTATAAACTATGGTTGGTTAGTGTGGATGGGAAATTTCGTATTACTGGTACGTTCAATATATTACTTTAGTAATGTGATATCTAACGAGAGTTCTCTTACAATTATTTACAGCTCAAAACCTAAAAGTAAAGTGGTACATATTATTCAACATGACTTAAAATGACAAACATTATGTTTTCGAATAAAAGTATGTTTGTTAAATGTTCATTATGATTTCAAACAAAAGTATGTTTGTTAAATGTTCAATTACATTTACAATTAATTTAGCAATGTCTTTCTTTAAAGTTACGTTCCTAGTCTATCCTATAGCTAAATATACCGGGTGAGTTTTAAATGTCCCCCCCCCCCACAATTTTGTCCGCATTTCTTAAGATATCGACTCCCAACCACCGCCGAACATAATTGATTAGTTTATACTTTCTTTTGACGAGCTTCATATTTTTGGCCGCCATCTTGGATCCGCCATATTGGAATGAACTTTTATTTTTTAAATGTAAAGGTAAGGTTGTGACCCATCATTTCAAACAAATTTTTTCCGTAGAACAGGATGCCGCAATCGGTTTTTAATTATCTGCTTTCGTTCTCGAGTTATTAACAATTTTGTAAAAAATTGCAAATTTTCAAAAATCCTTTGTTTTATTTAATTTTTTTTAAATAGCCATGATTTACAACAATGCTATCAGCTGCTAGCCTTATCAGCTGTTTATGCCAGATAACCCGTTAACAACACCTTTCTGTAATTTTAACCATACAGCACTCTCACACAACAGGGGGACTGCGGGCGAGTTTGTTAAAGTAATTACTGTGTGAAGCCTCAAAGAATAGGTTTTTTATCTTTAAAATCATTAATCAGTATTCTACGATTTGTAATACAGCTTTTAATGTTACAGCTTTGATTTACTAAACTGTTAATGTATTATAATTTTAAAGTTTAAAAGTGTTTTGTTTGTTTTATTTTTAGTTTAAAAGTGACATAACTAAGCTTACAATGTCTTTTTATTTTTATTTTGTAGTATAATTATTTATTTAAAAACAATTAAAGGATTTTATATTAAAAATCTCATTGCGGCAGCGTGTAAAGCGTAAAGATTAGTTCAAAATCATGTGTCACAACACCACATTTACATTAAAAACAAGCATCTCAATCCAATATGGCGTACCCAAGATGGCAGTAAAAATTTATAACTTAATAAAAATCTATAAGCTACTACCAACCTGTGATATCTGATGATAAAGGGTCGATATTTTTTTTAAATTGAATAAAACATTGGATTTTTGAAAATTTTAATTTTTTTACAAAATTGTTAATATCTCGAGAACGAAAGCAGATAATTAAAAACCGATTGCGGCATCGTGTTCTGCGGAAAAAAATAGTTTGAAATGATGGGTCACAACCTTACCTTTATATTTAAAAAATAAAACTTCTTTCCAATATGGCGGATCCAAGATGGCGGCCAAAAATGTGAACCTCATCAAAAGAAAGTATAAACTAATCAATGATGTTCGGCGGTGGTTGGGAGTCGATATCTTAAGAAATGCGGAAAAAATTAGGGAGGGGGGGCATTTAAAACTCACCCCGTATACATGTAAAATCGAACTCTCTGTACGCAAACATAATTAGGTTCTGAATAAATAAAACACAGTTGATACAAACTTAAAAGCCTTCAATTTTACACCTGTCAAAAGGTTCCTCAAATAAAAAGTGAAAAAGCAACCTGTTACTTATAAAATATCCCAACCTGTCGTTTGTTCTAATAGTATTATTGATGTAGTAATTTATTTTGCAGCAAGAGGGCAGCAAAGTTTCCGAGTGGATCTGATCCAAACTGCTGCAGTTGGAAACTTCAAAACACTGGCGTTATCTCGAGTCTTTAGTTACTGGAGTATTACTTCCAATATTATGCAGCTTCCCCCCCCCCATGTTAAATGATTCCTCCACAAAGTAAATTTAATTTTGATTTTCCCCTTCTCGAAATCCGGCAACCACATAATTTCCTCGAAGTCCTTAGACTTCACACCTGTGAAAACATTACGTAATCTAATAATTCGAATTTCGCCTTGCCTGACCACAATGGATTCGTCAACCACAAACTCTTTAAGCCCAATTCAACACCCTGCAGTTTGAATAGATGTGGTCACGAAAGGAAGTTGCTGCAAATTTAAGCAGGTCAATGATTTGCGGTGAGCTCATGTTTTGCTAGCTTCTTGTGTGTAATTTCTGGAATTGTATACGCACTATTAGCTGAAGTACCCTTCATTACTTGATATTTTAAGAAGATTTTACTTATGAATGACTAACTGTCGATTTTGACAAGCTTGAATTAAGTTAAAATTAAGTACATTTTTAAAACTTTCCAGGAAATCAGTACCTGGTGAAAATGGAACGTAATACTTCGTCTACTTTAAGTGCTAAGTGAAGTTTATGTGCTAAGTGAACTTTATATAAACCTTATTTTAATTTACATTTTAAGTATCTGAGCTACATACAGCTTAAAGCTATTTTATTATTTAAATGTTTTAAATTTTAATTGTCTAAATAAATTATTATTTTGTCCTATATTCAAAATCAGATCCAATGGCCTCTTTCACTAAAAAGAAAATGACTAACACTTCATTAAAGTGTTATCATCAATCAGTTATAAAATATAATTAAATCGTGAAATAAAATAACATTGTCAAGTCAAGACCTACAAATAAAAGTCTTAGCTAACCTACGCAATAAGAAATACAAAAATCTATATTAACCTAATAATATGAGTACCGTTTGGTTTTTAAAATATATTTGTAAAATCCACCGACAAGCTTCAATAAATTTTACTGGTAATACATACGTAAGATAAAAATAGTTATTGAATTAATTAATTCTGTAGTAGGGAGAAATATGTAGTAGGAAAGATCGTTTATTATCACAACATTTACTTTATACATTTTTTAAAGCATATTTACTGTTTAAGCTAGCATATATAATAAAATCGCATTTTCCCCCTAAAATTTGTTTTCCACTTAAAATGTTTATCGTAAGAAACCCTTAAAGATGTGCTTGTTGTCACCGACTTTTTTAACTTTAGTTTGTAGGCTATGCTAAAATGTGTCTACTTATAGTTTTACTGTATTTTTTACAGTATAATATTGGTGTTGAAAATATGTGTAAACGGACAATAATAATTGCCGAATGGAGGATATTAATTTCTGAAATATTAAAAATAACTGGATGTTGGCTAAAGTTGTATTAACAGTTGCTATATTACAAATATATTTAAAACTACAGGGTTTTTAAATAATTTGCGATACCAAAATAAATTCAAATAACTAAAATTTTGTTGTTGTTCTTTATGCAAGTAGTTTGAATGTTTGTACTTTCATCTAACAAATATAGATACGAATACGTGTTGCAGACATTAATAACTCTTATTAAGCTAACAATTAAGTTTATACTATGTACTTACGTCAAGTAGCAATCTTGTATTTTTGTATTTATTCGTATTTCATAACAGCTGTTTCGGTACAACGTATACCATCATCAGATAAAAAAACACATACACACATTACAATTTTTTTTAAATACACAATTTTTATGTTTACTTATGTCCGTGTAATCAGTGTAATCTGTGTAATGTGTATAAGTGTAATGTGTGTATGTGATTTTTTCATCTGATGATGGTATACGTTGTACCGAAACAGCTGTTATGAAATGCTAATAAATACAAAAATACAAGATTGCTACTTGACGTAAGTACATAGTATAAACTTATATAAAGCAATCATAAGGCATAATAGAATTAATAAAAATTAATAAATTATTATAAAATTGTTTATTAATTGCGTTGATTTGTTAAAATTTTTATTTGAGAA
Organism: Philaenus spumarius; assembly: GCA_018207615.1. Taxonomy (NCBI): domain Eukaryota; kingdom Metazoa; phylum Arthropoda; class Insecta; order Hemiptera; family Aphrophoridae; genus Philaenus; species Philaenus spumarius. The sequence goes on from JAGFPH010001578.1 coordinate 16,009, forward strand.
AATGTAATATTCAAAATTGTTTTGTGAGCTCTGGCTCAATTTGTTAAAATCTCAAAGTTGAGTAATTAATGACTGTCTCTAAGTAAGGTTCATAGAGCACTTGCCCTCACATTCACTTGATGGGTGGGTGATATCAACATCAACTATACAAAGTTTAAGGCTATCAGAATAAAATAAAATTTACTGATTATTTTTTTTTAGATGCATATATTTTGTTAATATTCTTTGGTAGTTAAAAGAAACATAATATGTCAAATCGGCATGATCAATCGGCATTCTGCTCCTTGCAACAAGTACACCTGGTTCATTTTGCAGTATTGAAGTTTCATGACGTCATAGAATGGTGTATAACTTTGAATCGGCGGTGTTGGATCTGTGAACTAATGCATCTTTCTACACTGGTTCAACAGTCCGTAATCTTCATATATGGTATAGTATGAGTTTGTCTTGTCAGACAACATTTCTATTCATTTCATTTGACTTTACAATAAACAAGACTTGTAATACAAGCAGTCAGAGACTCTACTGTCTGTTAAGCTTTGCCTGTAGTTTCGTTTTCAGATTACATTTTATCAATATCTTTAATAAAACTGCAACACATGCTGTCAACTTGCTGGAAGCACACGAACTGTTTAACATATTTTTACACAGATGACTTTACGCATGTAAGCTATTTGAGCAAGTTTAAGCACAAATACTTGTATATTGACCACCTTATAATAGTTTTGTAAAGTTGGAATGTGAGACTTAATATTATAAAACAGATGTTTTAAATCTGATTTAATTTCCGTAGTTATAAATATTTTATTTACAGTAAGTCCTGGAGTATCTACATAATGACGAACATATTAAAATCCAATGATTTTAAGGTTGTTAAAACATTTTAGTAACAATGCATATTTTGTCTAAGTGGTAATAGGTTTCTATAGTATGCACTTCATAATTCTATACAACGAAAATTGGAAGAGGAAGAATTTTCAGACTTGCAAATCTAATATTTTCAATTTAGTCAAATTTATATAAACTGAACGAAACGTACTAGGCCAGTCGGTAGAGGTAATTTTAGACCAAAAGTTCCAGTAATTTACAATACGGCTGATTTTTTTTTATAAGTACATTCAAGTATGTAGATTAACATAAAAAAAAGTTTACCAGTCTATCGACTTCCCAAAGTTAAAAAAAATCGATTATCATTTTTTTCGATTATCCTTAATATTTCGAGCTGGGATGAAGATAGAGAAAAATAAAAATACTACCGTGTAGGGGAGGTATTTATCAACAAAAAAGGTCATTTGTATTTATTTCGTCCGAGCAATGGTTTGTCTGGAAAAAATTCGAAAATGCAGGTATGTATTTTGCAGCAGGGAAATCACTAAAAGGGGACATCTTATTCATATATGAAGCGTTGGCTCATTTTAAATTGGGCAAATTTTAATATATCGAATTGAAACTTGACGTAGGAGTTAAAATATATATTTTAAACATTTATGCTGAGTTTCAGCTTGTTATCTTGAAAATGACCCGATCTAGGAGTCGATTTCGATTATCGATTTTAGGAGTACCGGACCCACGAACTAATTTCAATCTTTTCCAGTTTCGTCAATTTTTGGAATATCAACACCAAATTTGTTTTACAAGTTGAGTACACCAGTATAAATATTCTTAGTAAGTATGAACGATTTTTTCTTATTATTTTTAAAAAAGAGGCGCTTGAAAATAGTCTTCTGTTTTACCTATCTCGTTTTAACTATCACTTTTGGATTCAACGACTCCATTTTCGTCATTTTTGAACATATTGATTTAAAAATTGGTACAGAAGTTAAAAATACAATTGTTTTTTGCTATACTTATTTTAAAAACTATATTTTCAAAAATGACTGATCTGCAGCTGATCAACTCAAGCGTTTTGATGAAAAATCTAAAAAGGTCTAAAATTATACTTTTTTAATTTACTTGTGCTTTTAAAAGTAAATAATGAAAAAGGTTTATACTCCTTGAACTTATTTGAATATATATATTTAACTTGTAAAAAAACTTTCAGGTTGATATTTTAAAAATTTTCTAAACTGGAGCCGATTAAAATTAGTTCGTGGGTCCGGTACTCCTAAAATCGAGAAACCCATTGATGAGTCAAGTGGCTCTAGATCGGGTCATTTTCAAGATAACAAGCTGAAACTCAGCATAAATGTTTAAAAAATTTATTTTAACTCCTATGTCAAGTTTCAATTCGATATATTACAATTCGGCCAATTTAGAATGACCCAACGCTTCATATATGAATAAGATGTCCCCTTTTAGTGATTTCCCCTGCTGCAAAATACATACCAGCATTATAGAATTTTTTCCAGACAAACCATTGCTCGGAGGAAATAAATACATATAACCTTTTTTATTGAAAATACCTCCCCTACACGCTGATATTTTTTATTTTTCTCTATCTTCATCATAGCTCGAAATATTAAGGATAATCGAAAAAAAAGTGATAATCGATTTTTTTTCGACTTTGGGAAATCGATAGACTGGTAAACTTTTTTTAATGTTAATGTACATACTTTAAGGTACTTATAAAAAAAATCAGCCATATTGCAAATTACTGGTAGTTTTAACCTATACCGACTGGGCTATACGTAGAGTTTATGTTCATAGTTTCTTCGAAATAGAAGAGGAATCGAGTCAATATTGCTTTATTAAAACTAAATAGATTTTAAGGATCTGATTTTATTAAGGTTTTTGTAAACTTAATACTACAATATTCATAGATTTTTATTGAAGTAATAAAGTCTGGTATTTATTTAAACACTGTGTTCGTTTCGACTGTTTAGCCTACTACTGCAGAAGTTATTTTCATATATATTAATCTTTTCCCGTTGTTACTATCGATTTTATATTGATGTACTCCTCAACAATAATACAGACATCAAGACACATTCGTGAAAGAAAAGTGACCATAACATTTACAACTAAGTGTTTTCAACTACCTTATTTACATATCTAATTATTAACTGTTTGTTTTTACTTTATTGAACAAAAACTAAAATTGCAAACAACTACATATCAATATCACAGTCAATACAACAATCAAACACACAGACTTGATTATTTGATGTTTAAATAACACGAAATAAAGTGTTAATATCTCTATGTATGGCGAATTTGAAGTTTATCATAAAGTTGTGGTCGTTAAACTCATTTTAACAGACGTTCTGTGAACAGTAGACCTCGCTCGTTGAAATAACAAATGTGGTTTTGAGCTTAGGTTAAAAATAGTGTGACAGTAAGGAAGTAAGCACAAGGTTTAGCCAGTGAAACATTATTTACAATTCCCGCGATTCCGAGATTTCTAGTTCTCGTTTCTATTTCTTTTCTTGAGCTTCAAATGCTAAAGATTTTCTTTAGAGGCATTGTGTTTTATTTAGGTTAATAATGCGTAAGTTAGCTAAAAATATCGCGTTATAGAGGAACAACAAACAATTAAATATTTACATACTAAATAACTCAAACTTAACAATGTATCATAAGTTAACTTAAGTTCCATATGATATTCCAATATTAGAAATAATGAAAACAAACGATGTTAAAACGTCGTGATAGTGATCTCAACCCATGTACAAACACTTCCCTCGGTGTCCTACGGTCATTTTTTGTATGTCCTTTATCGCCGTGAGGTTTCATTTGTTTCATCTCATTTTGTAATTCAAGTAAAGCTAAGTCAAATACTTTTATGAAATTTACAATGATAATTTACTGGTATACAGTTCAATTCTTTGATTTATCCTCTACACTTTCTTATAATAATATGTCATTTTTGGATAATTGATATATTCCTAAATTACTATTCAAAACAGGCCTAGTTTTGTTAGCAGTCTTGTAGTAGGTACATAAAAACTGGTGTTTTCAAAATAAGAAATTTGAAATTGATAAATATTTTTATACAATTCTATTTAGAACTAAATTACGAAACGTTTTTACATTTATGAAAAAAATTACAATAATTTTTACTACTTTTTATGCAGGCCTAAAGTTAAACATTTTCCTTTCGTTACTGAACGTGATTGTTTCTTGAGCTAATAACTTTCTTAATTTTACTTCAATATTTTCTTTACTGCTATATATGAATTCATTAAACCTTTATCTACAAAAAAGCTATGGAACACTTTTGAATTGGTTTAGAATAAACGTATAAAAACATGGTTGAAATACAAAAACTTGGACGATTTTTAACAAATTCGACTTACGGTTAAGCCACAAACTGGCTTTGGAAAAAAGCTTACACTGAGAGAAACGGTCCGGCCGCCAATTTTATTTTATTTAAGGGGTTAAAAATGAAAAATGGAAAAAAAACCGTATATATACATGGCTCGGCCTAGGAGTAAGGAAAATTCATGCAAAAAATCGTCAAAATCGGTCAAGGCGTTTGGCCGTAATCGTGAGACAGACACACAGACAAACAGACGAAATGCCGAACGGTCGAGTTGAAACGGAGACCTCGCTTACGCTCGGTCAATTACTACGAAATTATTTTACCGCTTCAGTCTGTTTTCTTTGTAGTTTGTATTGGAACTGGTTTCATTGGAGTGAGAAAGGGGTATGAATTTTCAAACATCTGTATAACATACTGAAATATATTTCTTTATAATAAACTATCTTGTAACAGGGTTAACATATTTAAAATTATATATTTATATTAGTTTATAAACTACTATTTATTGACTTTCCTCGATGCCCGGTTTGCTCACCAAACCCGCGTCGACATATGGCAAAGCCAATACAAACGTATTATTGTACACTGTTATTTTCACGCAAATGATAATTGATTAGGACTGAGGCATCTGGATCTTAGAAGTGTAATAGTGACCAATACATAATGTAAGACAGAGATAGAAATAATTATAAGACACGCACTTCCTCAATAATTCGAATTATTGCATTCATTGTAATTTCACCATTGATATTTAAATCATGAATGATCAACATTGCAAACAAATATTGTATTGGCAGCTAAAGGAAAGAATATAAAATGTAACACTAGATGTTTGACTTATAAAACAGTAAACATTTTTCGTTGATTTTTGTTTGTGTTTGCTTTCAACTAATCCAAAGAAACTGTTAGTTGTAAATAATAATATACTGGTTCTAAATTTTCCAATTTGGTTGTTATTGTAATAAATTTAAATGCTTTAAATAAACGTGTTTTGGTTCGATATAGTCCTAACCTAAAATTATGTTAAGTTTTTGATCCAACTCGGTTGTTTTATCTACATTTTGTTACCCTAACCTAGAAAAAGCTGTTGTGAAGAAAAATAAACTGATTCTAAATTTTCTAAGTTGGTTTCTATGGTAATGAATGTAAATGCATTCAACAATCACGTGTTGCAGCTAAGCTTTTGATCCAAATCAGCTGTATTATCTCTGTTATAGGGCTGAAGTGAACCCCCGAATGTTCACGATTTTTACTCTTTAGTCTTATCCTTTCTTAGTCTGCGTCTATGAACCGATAAGAATATACGTTTAAATTATCACATTTTTATCTTAAGTAGTTTTTACTCTATTTTAATAGAATTTTAATGGACTAGGGGAGACCCCTGAGTGCTCCGCACGCCAACCCCCAATGGAACCTTCTAAAAACAAATGTTATGTTTTATTTATAATAAAGTTATATGATTAATAATAATAACCTCAAAATTAAGATAATAAATAATGATAAATGTTCAAATCAAATTATTTCTTATATTCATAACAGCGGTTATAATAATGGTTAAAAGAACCTGCAAGGCTCAGGTCTACACTTTAAAACCCTAACCTAAAATCTAGAAATACAAAAATAATTGCTTCAAATTTTGAAATCAGCTGTTAATGGAAATATTGGAACAGGCAGCTATATATTATCTGTTCTTTTATTCAATTTATTGTTATGGTAATAAATGTAAATACATGTGTTGGTTTATCATTCTAGGCCTAACCTAAGAATTTTTCCGACTAAATTTACAAATATTGAAATAAAGAAAGGTTTTTATCGAAATGAATTCCTATGTTACTCAGGTAAAGTGTAGCTTTTTATCAGTAAAACTATTTTTTCAATCGGTTCAGTAGAGCCAGAGATTACCCCCTACATACAAACAAACAAACAAACTTTACCTCTTTATGATATTAGTATAAATGTATGAAGAGTTAATAGGACAGCCATAAAACCTTCCAAAAATCACACTTATAAGGTTTCTCTATGTGTGTGTCAACGTGTATCTTTTGTAGGTTAATAAGTAGCAGATTTAATGTAAAAATATAATTTACTTTAACTGTCATATAATTTTACAGAACAGCTGTTTTATGTTTTTAATTGATTTATTTAATACCAAATGTTTTAATGTAAACTGCAGAACAGCTGTTTTATGTTTTTAATTTATTTATTTAATACCAAATGTTTTAATGTAAACTGCAGAACAGCTGTTGTATGTTTTTAAATTCTCACGTATTTCTTATGGGGATTTTTCGTTTTTCGGGGATCTCAAAAACCCCGTAGTTTTTAATTTTATAAAAAACTTATATTTTTCCCTCGTTCCTTGAATCGATACCTTTAATTTGACACCTCTCCCATCATCCTCCGATTTACCAAATTCCCACAATTTTGAATCTAAAATTTTGCTTACAGAATTATATATAAGGATATGTTTTAACACACACAATGAGTTAACGATCCGAATTATCAATTTACATTTTTGATAAAAATAAATCATTTTTGATATTTTCAATTTGTTTTACACGAAGTTTCAGATATTTTGAGTTATTAAATTTAAATTATATTTGTAATATCTATTTTGATTAAATCAAAATAATATAATAAAGGATACTTTTGTTCAAGTACTACCGTAAAACATTTAAAGAAAGTGACTTGCGTCCAGGCCAGCAACATTTGAAGATTAAAAATGCATTTAGAGAAGAATGCGCACATAGCAATGCCGTTTGATTTACGAATTAGAAAGCCACTCTTGTGTTTGTGAATATTGTGCCAGACGGAACAAATTACCCCACTGGCTCATCAATCACGCACTCAGACAAAGGCGTTCAGCCTAGTGAATCACTTCAGAGCCAATCCACTCTTTACAATTTGATTAATTGTTCTTCTGTTCTTTATTAAAATAAAATTAGCTGTTCTGTCAGCCGGTTTCACTCCACTAATATGGACACCACCGGTTGATCTGTTCGCGGAACTTGTTGATTGCTCACCGACTTGTGCACTTGTTTTCGTATCGATTGCTGGATTGAATCTTTCCGAACGTGTTTGTTCGCTTGCACAGTGAAAACTATGTCTGAAAACATGTATATTCTAGGCATTTAATTTTTTTTCTTCTTTAAATTGTTTAAACTGTAAGATTTATTATAATTGTCTGTTACAAATTTGCTTTGTCTCTTTATATTTCTTGGTTGAATTTTCTCTCAAAACTACTTAACTTATTTAAACAAAAACATGTTTTATCTTAGATTTTGTTTAAATTTAAAGAAATCTGTAAATAATAGGAAAAACATTGACTAGGGATTCACCACTCTTATTTACTCGTATGTCAAAAATCATTATCGGACCCAAATGGTCTAAGATTAAACCAACTATAATCACAACTAAGTTATAAAGTTACAGATGACGAAAGTCTTTATTGTTGAATAATATCATATTATTATGTTCATTAACCTAATTTTTATATAATATTTCCTAAAAAAGTTTCATATTAATAGTCTAATAATTTATTCAACAGTAATAGCTGGAATTTGATTTTAAAAACAATATATTTCAATTTTTGAATTAAACTATTTTAGTTTATAACTACAATAAATTTGAATTTTTATCTTAAATAATTTTCTTGTGTACTTTACTTTAATGTTATCGAAAGCTTTAAATCTAACATTGCTTAATATTGACTAAAGTGTACGTTCAAAAATACAAAACTCTAGTACTTTTAACTAACCTATATAAAGTAGCCTATGCTTTTAGTCTTTCCCTTCCACCATAACTCAGAGCCTATGTATTAACTGAGTCCTTTTGGGACTGCTAAGTATGTCATCTGAAGTTTCTTGTACGGTTGTAAATGTACAGTTTGAAATGTTATCTTTCTCCCCAAAACAGGTAAATATATGTGAGTATTTAATATTTTTATAAAATGGTACCCGCATCTTGTGACGCCAAACTAAATTGCATACAAATGAAGTTACTGGTTCCGACGGAATATCATTCCAACTTCTCAAACTAAAATTGTAGTATAAAATAAATTTGAGATTTGTGTTGACTGGTATAGAATATTAACAGATTTTTTTAACTTTTAAAATGTCTGGCATGAATTCGTTCTTACACGAAGTATAAACCACATTAATTAATGTAAGTCTTAGTTTTTTAAGGAAAATAACGACTTTATTATTTAAAAATCTCAAATGAATTTTGTGCCGGTATTTTGATCATTGTTATCTAAATAAATGTTTCGTAAATACAATTAATTTTGTATTTTTATGCTTTATTTTGAAACTTTACAAGATGCCCATTTTTCCATTAAAAAATGTGTAATAACCTCAACGTTTAATATTTTGGGGGGATTTGCAACATTTCCAACTAAAATAAAATACACTTTAGGAAACCTCGTTAAAAGTCTGAAAAGTGTTTGGATCTACTTAACTTCTTACAAGATTTAATGAGGTTTACAATTTAGGTTAGTCAACAAATATTTCATGAGTTCTAATTTTTTTTTCTTTTTACAAACTTTAATTTGTCATACTACAATATGCTTCTTCCCATTTAAAAATTTGTAGTACCACCAAAAATTACATTTTTAAAACTATAATAAAAACAACTTCAAGCAACTTAGTCAACAGACTCAAAAATATTTGGTTCTAAGTTGATTCACAATGTACTTTCTTAACACCCTGTATGTTGGTTGCAAAAGAAGTAAATCTACATATATAAATATTTAAATAAATTAAAAATTGTTTTCCTGTAGGAGATATTACTGTATTCTTTTATTTAAGCTTACACAGTATATCACACACAGCTTGATACAAATATATGTCACAGAGACAGTAACATCAATTTATGCAAGGCTCTTACTCAATACGTTTCTAACAAGCTATACTAGTAACTTCAGAGCTTTGCTTTAGTTAGCATTATGCATATACTCGTGTAATACAATGGGGAAGCACAGCTGATTATTTCAGTATTGTTACACTCAATAACAAAGCAGCTCCAACATATACCTAATACTCCTAGAAATAAATGTAAATGTCTATGTGGTTTTAACTTCCAGAATCAAAATTTATTCAGTTAAAGACAGTTAATAGAGGATTAAAATTTATATTATTAAAGTAGTAAAATGAATTATTGATGTTATTATTATTAATTTGCCAGGGATATCCGAGGAAAGAACCCACATACGAAATACATAGCTCACCAGAGTACGTTTTCTTGAAAAAGTCCCCATCCGTCTGGTAACCACAAGATTACCACATGTACTGTCTAACTGTGTCTTTTAAACGTGTTGTGCTTCTACGTATTCACGTTTTTGTCTTAATGTTTTAACAACCTCTATTCAAGGTGGGATGTTTTTCTGATGATGGGCTGGACATCTCGAAATGAGTAAAAAGAATAACAAGAAATATCACCTGACAGAAAAATAAAAAGTATTGTACTTTGTTTTATAAAATAACTAGAAAAATAAAAATATTTTATATATCTTTCACTTATAATAATGTTTACATAAAGTGAATGCAGTAATATAAGATTTAATATTTGTGTGTTGTAAGTCTTAGAAAGACTATTTTTTTTAAACATTTGTCCTTTCTTGAGGGTTTACCCTATATTAATTTATGGTTTACAATATACTTTCTCTAAATTCAGAGAACTTATTATTTTGTAAGAGGGGTTTTCTTTTGAAAAATTATTATATCTATTATTTAAGCGAAATAGGAACCAAAATTGTCTCGTGACTGTTATTCACCGTTATGGGAACCTTATTACTAGCCAAAGCTTTTTAACTGGAATTGAACTTTAATACTACATGGCTCGTTGTAATGTAACATTTCAAAATTATTTACAAAAGCTATATTGTCATATTAAACAAATTTGAGGTTTTAACTGATACACTGAGTCTTTACATTGACAGTGGTGTAAATAATTTAACAGAGTTATGCTATTTTTTCTACAGTTTAGTACAGACACTGTAATCCGTCCTTAAATAATAGAGATGGTACATTTTAAAAATTGTTCCGCATGGTGTTATACTTTGTTTGTTCAACAGCTAAAAGCGTTAAATTTTTAAAATCATAAATTCTAGACAAATGGAATGTCCTTTTGAGTAGAACTCACAGTATCTCTTTCAAAGAGAATAATGTAAGTAGTCATAAAATCGCAAAGAAGCATCAGGAGATACGTTTAATCTGAAAAGCTAAACATGATATGAGTCTTTTCATCTTCAAATGTCTTCAAATGAAAGCCGCTCTAAATGTCCAATAGAAGTTTTTTTAAATTTAATTTTATTTGAAATACTCAAGTGTTTAAATCATACTTTTAAGATCAATTATAGTATAAATAGTCTTGCTTGGGTAAACCGTTTGCAAATAAAATAATTTTTTAAATGTCTTAAATTGGCTTTAGGAAGAATATACTATAAAATTTGCTAGTAGGTTCGGGTGGGATACAAACTATGAATTTAACTTGAATGTTTGTTAGTTTGGGTATTGTGAAAATGCACGCATGTGTGTAAATGTGATTTGGCAGACAACACATGTCAGATTAGCATTTATGTTCATAATATAAGATGTTTTAACTACCGATTATAATGAGTATATTAGTTTTCTATATTTTTTTAAAACAATTATTAAATGTTTTGTTTTGTAGTAAAAATGCCGATAATGGTAATAGTTCTGTATATTTCTGTGATAACTATAATGCAAACATTATTCTTTTCGTAACAATAATTTATTAATTAATTTACAAGTGAAAAATCGTTGACCAAGGGACCGGGATTTGAACCCAGGACCTTTACCTTTCCATGGTAACACTCTACCAACTAAGCTATCCTGCTAACTTCAGATATTGGTCGATGTTACCTCACTTGTACGGTTTTACTGCATTTATGAATTAATAGACTGAATACCTCGCATTGCGACAGTGAAAACAATCTTAATTCTTTTTGCAGCCTACAGCGGTGTTATTTATCATTATTTATAATTTGTAATAAATTACCTGCTTCCACAGCAAGGGTTAAATTAATATATTGCACGCAAAGATCTGTTTTAACATAGATAAAAAAATGGTGTCCAAATGGACCTGTAAGTCGGTTTTAAAATGTTTGTTTTCATCTTCTTATGAGATTTATGTTTACATCTTTAGATAAAAAAAGACGTTCCGACGATTTTATTTTTTCAATTACTCAACAGAAAATCATGTATAATTTTTTAATTAAACATTTTAATTTTAAATATTAATGAAAAACTTTCCTAAAAATGCAAAGTTTATCTTTAAAATTCAACGAAATTTTATAAACCTACAGATATATTTATACATTTATTTTGTTTCATAGTTGTATTGCATAATATAAACTGTCTTAAATATGCTACCCCCACGATCCACGAAACAAAATTTATTTAAAACATTTGAGCACAAACTTTTATTCGTTATGCTTTGAATAAGAAGAATTTTGTCAGCTTGATTATAACTAACAATATGAGAAATTACATTTTACCTGGAATTTCGTTAAAATGTAAACTTCTATAGCAAAGCAAGTGTATATCATACGTAATAAAACTATAATAATAAAAAGTATTGTTTGTATGAGTGTGCGATGCCCATCTAAATCGTGACGGGTTTAGGGGAAGGGGTGGAAATAATCTAAACATCGATTTTTAATAGTTTTCCCAAATATATAAAAAAATTACGTGAGCTGTTGAAAATATTACCAAATAAAAACTTAAAAGGTGCACTAAATTCCGAATAAAAATAGTGCCCCACATATCTTTCCTAAATAATATGAACGCCAGGTGGTTAACATTGAGTTACTTTGTACCCTTATGATTATTGAATAACGGATTAATTCACTTACAGATCATGATTCACATTCAGATTCGAACCTACGACAGACCAACTCTAAGTGGCTAATTGAAATGTCATTTTACTTTCTCCACCCTATACGTAGTATATGGAGAAAGTATTGTTTTCGTAAAATTGTTCGAATTTGAATTTTCAGTTGAATTATCTGGTTTGGTGCTCCCAGAACCCCAAAAAATTGTTTAGTGCAATTGTCTGTGTTGGTGCACCCTGAACCCAAAAATATTTTTAGTGGATTTTTTTGTTTTGGTGCTCCCTGAACCCAAAAAACCAAAAAAGTGTTTTTAGAGTGGTGTCTGTCTGTCAGTCTGTGTGTATGTATACACGACCAGAGAGGACACTATTGATCCGATTTCCATGAAATTTGGTATGTAGGTACTAAACCCTAATATCTCCAGGTGTTTTTTTCATTTTTTGGAATTTCTAATTTTTAAGGGTAATTTACCCCTAAAAACCCATTAAAACCGATTTTGATCAAATTTTCAGTATTTATAGTGCTTAAGATGCCAAACAAAATGACACCACCCGCTTTTATTAAAACTTCGGCGTTTTATAATTATGGGGAAATGTTTAAAATTAAACAAGTTAATTTTGTCAATCTAGCATCGCGGTGGCGGCCGCACGGGGTAGCACCACGGTAGCGAGCACGGCCAGTAATTCACAGGTCGCGCGATCGAATCCCGCCTGGGACAATATTTTTTTTTATACGATTGACGTAGGTAGAATATTATTTTTTTGTTTTGTTCTAAAAAGTAGTAAATAAAATGATTAAAAACAATATTATTTTGACTACAGTAAGTTAGGAAAAATTTTGTGTCAGTTAACTGATACCGTTTATTTTAAATTGACCTGTCACTTTCTTAGTACAATCAAAGTAATGTTTATGCCGAATATAAGATTATTTTAAACTTAAAATAAGATAAATTGACATTACAACTGATTGTAGTCTTACATAATTCTGTAAAACTTTGAAACAATAATTAGTATATCATTGACATTCAATTACACTTAAGTAGCTTTGACAAAGCTGTCAACATCGCGAGACCATACATGGCTGGCCAAGAAGGTTTACCTTGTTATCACTGCACCGTACCGCATTTATATCTACAAGGCACTATTCTTGGGTTAATTCAATAATGTGTGTTGTTACTGAAGGAGGTGTTCGGAGAAGTCTCCAGGGCTTTATAGTACAAGCCATTACCGTCCAACAAGGCTTCGCTTACGATTATGAGTACCAAGAATAAGCCAAGAGGCTGTGCAGAATGCAAAAGAGATAATCGGGACTGCATTCTTGCATTAGACAGAGGTTTCTATAATAATAATGACATTATTATTGTAATTTTGTAAATAGTTTTGGTATTTACGAACAGATCCAAGTGTTTGTTTTTAGCAAGACGTAAACGTAACCGTAGTAAGGTTTAATAAAAGGTGAAGTCGATTGATCGGTTTTACTACAAACTAGGTGTTTCAGGATGAAAGGCAACCCACCGGAGAGGTTATGGACACCCCTATAACGTCCTTGAATATTGGACAATATTGTAATATCAGTCTTACTAGATGGCCCTCTTTAAAAGTTTTGACAATCGTTTTGATCAAAGTTGAAAACCTGCAGTAACATTAAAGTATAAAGTAGTTTAGGTTTTGTGTTGAATTGTGGATGATTATTGGATGCTATAAATGTGCATTATTATCCTATCATATCCGTTTCTCTTATAGTTATATAACAATTCAAAATAATATATATATTAAAATTTAAATATATGAATATCGAAAAACAACCAGAAGAAAGATGCCATTCATTAGATTAGTGTAGCCTAACGACACCTAGTGGAGAATATGCGAACTTCCAGAAAAAGATGCAAATTGTTAACTAACCCGGTTTTCGAAACTGAAATAAACCAATTAAAATTACTTCCCGATATTTTCGACATGCAATTCCTATATCAAAATCACGCAAAATTATTATATCAATCTAAGAAAATTAATACCTTAATCTAATATTAAATTATTCATGAATTATCTCTATTTGAAAGTCAAGACTTTCGTCTAACGAATAATAAAGCTAGCCATACACGGTCCGATTTGTAGTCCGATTTCCGATGTAGGATCCGATGTAGGAGCGTGAATGGGCTTGATGGACGAGTTGGATGATCGTACAAATCGGAGTCCCAGATCAGACTACAAGATGATCCGACTTCCAACTTCCGACGGAGTCGGATTGTGAATGGGGTGATCGTCCGATTGTCATTTTAAACTTTCTCCTTGTTGATGTTTGATCTTCCCTTTTCCCCTATACTTTGTACATTTTTACTTCTATAATAATGGATAATAAAGGGTTTTTGGAATTTATTGAATTGTACCGGGAGAATAGGTGTTTGTGAACACAATAGGTGTTTGTGATTATGCAAACTGACATGTTTTTGAGCATCTTCGCGTCACAATAGTTCAAACATTATTTCTTAACCTATTGAAAAACATAGGTGAATGTTTACTATACACTAAAAAAATAGGCAGTGTTGTCTATTATATTTAAAAATATAGGTAATTGTTTAGTATACTGAAAAATGTAGGCGATTGAAAGTATACTGACAAAATATAGTAGATTGTTTAGTATAATGAAAAAATAAAGGTGATTATTTAGTAAACTGAAAAAATATTGGCGATTGTCTACTATATTGAAAAATGTAGGCGATTGTCTACTATAATAAAAATATATAGGGATTGTTTTCTATACTGGAAAAAATATAGGCGGTTATCTACTATATTAAAAAAAATAAGTGATTGTAAGTATAGCCTACAGACAAAATATAGGGAATTGTTTAGTCGAATTATTTGCATATAGTAGTAATTGTTGTACATTTTTATACATCTACCACTATGTAGGCCTACAAGGAAAGAAGACTGAATTGGAATGATTTCTTATCGTGGAGTTGAAAATTTGAGAACTTTTTGAATAATGTAAATCAATGTGTATATTTTTTATTTATTAGGCTACTAGGGATATCCCAGCGTGCTCCGCACGCCAAACCTGTTTTAACTTTCTATACACATAATTATGTTATATTGTCTTTATAATATAGATGTAGGATTAATAATAACATCAAAACTAAGATCCTAAATGTCCAAAATGAAATTATTTTATAGTATAACATCTGTTATAAATAGGCCTAATAAAGGTTAAAAGAACCAGCAATGCTCAGGTCTACATTTAAAAAAAACCTAACCTAAAATTTAGAAAAAGTAAATAATGGCTTCAAAGTTTAAAATCAGCTGTTGATGGAATTATTATAATTTAAACGTTAGTTGGATCGTAAGTTGGATGGTAAGTTGGATCGTGAGTGGTGAAACGCATCCAACTTGCAGTCCAACTCGGTCGTCCTACAAATCGGACCGTGTATGGCTAGCTTAAGTTTAAAGCGGAAACCGTCATTAAAATTCAATTTATATCAAAACCATAAACTCTGAAGAAAAACCGACATAGTCTATAAACAGAATGAACCCTTTTACACACAAAAAGTCTTTGACGAAATTAACAAATATACACCGTTAGAACGGGACAATTGGAAAACCAACTTAAAAAATCATTTACAACGTTCTGCCGAAGACATCTTCTTTCGGTAGCCACGCCCACGACGGAAGAACTTACCTGTGATTGGTTCGTGAATTTACATCAGATGATTTAGTTTCTTTAGGGTTTGAACCAAAAAAAAACTAGATTATAAAAGAGGTACCAGTAATATGGAGTTATTTAAGTATTTTATTCAATTTATCTATTATTTCCCACTATAAAATAACTATTAATTATTCTTTTAATGATTGCACTTTTAAAAAAACAATTTTATACTCGAAAAGAGAAATTTGTTTAATCATTTGATTTATAAACCCTTACAAACACCACCACCCGAAGTGTATATTTAGTAGGCAAGTGTATAAAAGTTCCGGAGTGTAACAACAGTGAAAAATGATTATTCTGGAAAAAGTTGCCAAAGTAAGCAGTTGCTGAATTGGTTTGTGCTACACAATTTAATAAATTAGATATTTTCGGACCCAATTTAACCATTCAAGACAACCAACAAGATTGGAAGAAGAACCGAAGATACAGATCTGATTAAATATAACCCAATTCCAAGTTAAAACGATAAAGAAGAATCGATAAAATTTTGGTGAGGCCATTCTAATTACATATAGGTTACGTTCTTTTTTTTTTACATATTAGGCCTAGTGGTGAAACCACACAAACTATTAATATAAACTAGAACCCAACGAACATTATTTCACGTTGAAACAACGTAGCCTATCATTGTGATAAGAACTATGAACTAAGCATTCCCTATTACATAATTTCATTCACCCATAACTATCTCATACAAATTTGTTACTTACTAAACGATTTACTATTTTCTTCACCTTTTGTTTCTATTAATAAAACTATGTATTATAATATTTCTTCCATTAGGATATCAAACTAAACTTGGGAAAAGACGGCACTAACCCCACCGAGATAAAGTTTGCTTGTTTTATGTTTTGTTAACCAATCAACAGTAACGAACAATATTTATTGAACTATAAATACACTTATAATTGGTATTTTATGTCAAAACGATCTTAACTAATGTTGAAAATAATTCTTTTACTTGTTGATTAAAGAATCTAGATTTCTTTTACTGCAAATTGTGTCTTTAATTATTTTACCATATATAATCTAGATAAGATATGTATCAAGTAATGTAAGTTTATTACTGTGATATATTTGTAATTTTGATAATTAAGATTCGTAAGTGAAGCTTCCCAAATATTAACGAATAACAGATAAATTACTATTGAGTTGTTGTAGTTATTATAAGTCAAACTCTAACCTACAAGTTGTAAACATAACCTTTAAATGGTTAACATAATTGTTACATTTTCTGAAAGTATTGAAGCTGAATCGGGTATTATATGTTTGAATGGGGAAGTAATGATGACAGCTGTTTCTTTGTGTCTAATAAATTAGAGTAATTTTATTCCCAACCATTAGCTAATGACAAATAATTATACATTTTTGATAAACTATTAAATAAATCTAAACACGTACATACATATATTCAGACGCCCTTTTGCTTTAAGGAACGTCTTTAGTTCAAACTTTATGTTTCAGGCATCAGGCATATTGTTTTTGAAATGTATAAAACTGTTCAAAGGACAGAGAAACTGTAAATTACATTAGGCGGAATACGCATATTTTATACCGTAATCTCTTAGTATAAGTTGATATTATAACTTATTTCAAAAGCTTTTAAATCACGCTAATATTTTATGACTGTTATCAACCTATATAATTTATTCAAAACATCTGTTTATTTTTAGATTTTATGTTTCAATTTAATATTTAGGTTACGTAAAAACTGTTTTCAGTTGAATGAGTTGGTGCTTATACAGATTGACATATTTAGTTTATTAAAAGGGGAAATCTAAATTTTACTAAACTAAATCCACGATTTTGAGAATTCATAAAGTATGTTTTATTTGTTTGAAAGATTATAAAATTTAAGCTACAGTTATTATTAATTAGGACATTTTCTTGTAGTTACTTTTTAAGCTAAATAAGTTGCTCTTAAAAATATTTATGTACTTGTTACTTTATACTATCTTCTTAGAGAATTTCCTATTTACAAATAAATGTAAATATATATTGTTATTATTATTAATATTATTTTAAATATACAGAGTTAAATTATTATTATTGCTGAAGCCGCAATAAGGTAATTTAGATTAATATTACTGTTCTGTGATTAGTTAATTGAATTATAAATAATTATTGTTAGACGAAATATTATTCGTTTATTTAATGCGATGTTTAGGTATTTTTAATTGTATATAAACATCAACTTTATATTTATGGTATGTTCAAGTCACACAGTGAGTTTAAGCTATATTGAAATAATGAAGTTTTATTGTAAATATAAAATGCTATTTATTCACCAAAACAAGAATTTGCAGGAAAATAATAATATGAAAAGTTTAAACTTTGACACAAAGTTGGTGTGTTTGCTAACATGGGTCCACTTTAGTTGTTTAAAAACTTTTCTTCTGAAGTAAAACAACTAGATAAGCAAAATTCACAACACGTTTAATAAATAAATAATTTACGATGCGACGTTTTCAACTTGTGATGTCTACATTTCAGATTTAATTAAAATACTATATGTTATATAATAAAGGTTAACTTTATAAAGTTTTTAAATCAAAAACAAGGTTTGAATACTAAAGGTGTTTTCAAACATGATTTTAAATTGACCTTACCGTATAAAAAAATATTAGGTTGTAGATGGAAATTTAGTCAATGTATTATAATGACGAGGGAATTTGCCAAAGACGACCAACAAAGTTTAATTTAATCAAACACTATTTTCTTCTTGATTTCTTAAGTTTTAGCGTTTTGGTAAAGGTTACTTTTTGTTTTTTTTTAAATTGTGAAAACTCATGTCAATGGGCACACATTGGATTAAAATAATTATTGATTTTAAACTTCTAAATATTATAATTCGGGTAGTAATAAATATTGGCTGATCCAAAGTAACATATAAAGTTATAACTACAATTGTAAAATTCGAGCAAAAAATAAAAAAAATATGTAAAGCTGTTAAGTGTGACGTGGGTGGACATAACGACCGTTACCTTCAGACCTTAATACGTTAATTTCATGCTCATAGTACAAAGAATGCGTAGTAATTGACCAGTTAGCAGTTGTAAGAAACTCTCAGTCCGACATGGCTTGTAAAAACAGCACTAGTATGTAGTTAGTGGTCTCTCGGAGTGGGAGGAGATGACTTCGGGCATTTTAAGAAGAAATTACCGTTCCACAACGAACGCCTGCCAGTCCGCCAATCGTGAATGGGTGCGCACCTACTTTATTACCTTCATAGTTTATGGAATTAAACAGTAAACAACCGTGCAGAGCGGACGAACGGTTAGTACTTAGCTCATGTACCTAGCTTCCTCTCTTGAGATGCCTAATACGGCTACAATGATGTCATCTACTTGTTGTCTACAATTAGTCTCGGGTACCAGACACTTTGTACTTATTAACATAATGGCACCTCCCTCTAGATTACACGACTGTTTGATCGTATCTGTAGATCGAATCTATGATCAGAGACGTGAGATCTTTGCTTGATTTTAAACTTGTTCCCGAGGATCAAGGACGATTAAATCGCGATGTGTCATACGGTATTTCCGATTGCTGTTTATAAAAAAAAAACTCCTCTCTACTTGAATTTCTACATAGTAATATCATACCGCCAAAGAATAAATACAAATTTTGTACAAAGCCTGTCTATTAAAAAAAAGGTATGTGGCAGCAAAATATCATATCCTCAAGGCATTTAACTATTATTAAAAGGAGAAATACCAGTTTAAAGAATAGGAAGATAAATAACTGAATGGCTTCTTCGTTTCTCAGATCCCACTCCGTTGGTCTATTCTGATTGATGGATTGTAATATATATAATTTACTCTTTACTATATGAGAAATAACAGAACTCAAGACTAAACAAAATTATGAATTCAATTGAAGTAGAACTTCTTAAGTCAACTTTTCCTTGGAAGGCGTTTTGCAAAGTACTTCATTAGTATATAACATATACTACTAATATGCCATTAATTTACTTTATCAGACACAGCCTACAAAGTGTTTCCTTTACGCTTGAATAACGATGACCAAAACAAACTACTTTGTAAAGGTATAAAGCAACAACACACATCTCGCACGTTCCAGTAGGCCTACAACTTCTACATTTATCTGGTACAGGATGTTGTTTGTAACGATGGCAGTTCCAGATTACAGACTAAGTGTTTTAAAATGTTTAAGAGGTGTGATGATTACCGTATTTTGTTCCGAACGGAGTTTATCTTCTCGTTTGATTTATACCTGAGCGCCGCTAATACAACGCCTCAAGTCTGATGGCTATCGAGCTTTTATTGCGCATGACTAATTCTAAAATATCGTTCGAGTTAATCTAATGTTTTGAATGGATGATTTCAATTTTATGCTTTTTGTCTGTAAACGCATGTTATTAGAAGATGATTGAAACATAAATTAAAAAACCTTGCAATAGAAAAAGTAGTAAAGGGACAAACTACTATTAGAATAATTATAAGACGTTTATTGTGAGTTATTTTGTAGAGTTCATATCAAAATTGCCGAGATTTGTAGATCACTAATAATTTCCTATTTGAAGTCGTGTTGCTTCGTAATTAAACAATTCAGTGAGTGATTGTAACTAACAATGGCTTTAACTAAAGGCTTTCACAAAATAACACATCCAAATAAATCTTATTCACATATTTTATATGTATTTTTTTATTAGTAAAGCACACACAAAACTCATTTTACAATAATTGCAGGATTTGAAAATGATTAATGACGAATATCTAAAAATGCTTTCATATAGTAGCCTATACTAGCTGGCCCGATCCGGCTTTGGACGAATAGATAAATCAAACTTAAATGTTTATTAACCATAAACATAACCATAACCAAAAACATATATCAATAAATATATTATAAATATTATGTATTTCGTATGAGGATTTTAGTAACTTTGACCCCCAAACCTCCACTAAAATTTCGAATTTTTTTTACCCTTTATTAGCGAGCACTTAGGGCCCTAGAGGAAGCTACATACCAAATTTCATTCCAATCCGTTTGGTGGTTTTCAGATTTCGTGATGAGTCAGTTAGTGGTATTTGGCATTTATATATAATATAATATATAGATAATGTAAGAATAGTGAACCTTAAACACATTTTACTCTGTTTATACATGGGAATCGTACATGTGTACAGGACTATGAATCTAGGCGTTGTACAACCAAGTGGTAAATAAAGAATGAACGTTTGGAATTTTAACAGTGTTCCAATACTAATACTACTGTTCGTATAACTACGAATAGTAGTAATAATGGCTAAACTATTATTATAAAGTCGGCCATCTTAATTGTTTACAAAATAATATTTCTTTGTAAAACAACGTGTGTTTGAACATACGATTATAGGAACCTAGATATGGTTTTATTTAACTTCGCCGGTAAAATGATTTTTTAAATTTTGGCTTCATTTTTATCCTGTTTCGTTTTACCTTCCTGCCTTATATGGTGGCTTCTCGTAAAATAATTATTTAACAAACAACTTCCAATCGATATTTTAAAATTTTTATGGTAGGCCTATTTACAAATCTGGTTCTAAAACTGTCTACTAGCCAGCTTGATTTCTTAATGGAAATTCTCACAATGTATAGTAATTATTGTAGATTATTCATCCTCTTCATTGATTACTTTTTCCCTTACTTTAGAATGTTTTTATAAATTCAAAGATTTGATAGTAGTAGGCACTTGCAGTTTCAGAAGCCGGTCGTTCGGTGCATCTTTGGGAGGTGATTTTCCATTGTTTAATTGAGTTACCGTAAGAAGTATAGAGAATAATGCAGGACTAAACATGAAAGAATTTTTTTTCAAACTTGTAAAAGCTAGCTGAAACCTACTGTAACATTCAGCTTAGGACAGTCAATAAATATTGTGACATAGTAACAATAATAACATTAATCAATATTATTGGTGTTATCATTTTAACGCATTTATCTAATTAACACTATTTGAAATCGAGGCAGGGTTAAAATCAAAATAGAGTCACGCTATATTAAATAGTAATTGTCAATTTGTACTTGGAATTATCTAATTAAAACAGGTTTTATATATTTTTTTTCTCCAAGAATCACAGAAAGGAATCTTCATAAAGCGGTAGATCCATGATATAGATCACGTTATTGCGTTCAATTCCACGAGGTTTTTTGAATGAAGAGCAGACATCACGTTGTTATACCCATCCTTTCCACTGGAGGTAAATAAATAAATATAAATAAATATAAATATTCCCAGTCACTGGAGGTAATATTTAAAGTATAGTTATATTATATCCAATATGTAAATAAACATATCTCGATATGTATGGCAATCTGAACTCTTAATTGTAGTGAAGAACGCAGCGAGTATGCAATATATTAGTGACATGTTTCAAAAATGTTACGCACTAAACAGAATTGTATTTCATTGTTTTGGTTAAAACATTTTAGTAGTATAAAATAATAGCTTTGAATATTTAAGACATTTTTAATGACACATTTTGGTGCATTTAATATGTAAAAATAATTCGTGTTTTTATTTTTCTATAGTCAACCCTTTATTCTAAAATTTTAGTATGTGTAGTGTACCAAGCTATAGTTAAGGAAATTAAATATTTATTATGAAGTACAGTTTTTAAATTTCTTTAGTTAACATCAACTAAATTCAAAGTATCAAAGCAAAACACCTAAAACTAAATAAATCAAACCTTACCTACGAAAGGAGCAAACCGTGCTGTGGTAAATCAAATGTTAAAATAATTGCATACACAATAGGCACCAAAGCCCCCACGATTGCTCACTCTACTGATGTTCCGGTAATAAGAACAAAAGTTAAGGTTTATCTCTGATAGGCTATCTGACTATCTATCGTAATTCGTATAATTAAAGGATTTTTTCTATACGTGGTCCATTTCACGCAGACAATGCTTAACATCGGCAATGCTTCATCTTAATTGTGTAAGTAGATTGTATGTTAAATTATTTAAAACAATAATAATAATTCTCCGGATTTAGACTATATAATTAAAAATTATTATTTCCATTATTTGTAATATTACACACCTAAAGTTATGTTTTTATAGTTGTAGGAGTAAATAAATGAACTATTCGTGCTAGGGCTTATTGTTGAACATAGTTATTAGTTCTGAATTTCAGCGCGGCACTAATTCTGTTGGTACCTGTATGAATGATACCCTTACTGTTTCTACTTATTATTCAACTGCTTCATTATCCTTATATCAACTCGCCCATTATTAATACCCTTATGACGGTTGCATAACATTTAATTACAACTAATAAGCAATTATGACATGCGGATTATGATTATGAAAGTTGGAGTTTCATGCGAATTAGTTTTAATTAAATGTATAAAGAAAACCAATTAATTATAATAAAGTAAAACACATATTTAAAATTAAATGTACGTAAGTTACAAAATAAATCATACGAAGTTTACTTCGTCAAATAAAACAGGCTATACTAAAATAAAATTTGTTTACTTTTTTCTTGTTGTGTTTACTTGTAAAGGACATTAGTTTTTTTTTTAAATAAATAAAGCAAAAGAAAACTGTAGATCTTACATTAATTAATCTGAACCACATGTTACAGTTAAGTTACAGTTATCCTGAGACTGAAACACAACATTTATCTGTAGGACTGTTTTCTGAATATTGTTAATGGTCTTCTTTTAATGTTTGAGTTAAATTACACAGTTTTTACGGATACAGTATTGATATTTATGTTGTCTAAATACCATTCGCAGATAATTAAACTAGTTTGATATTTATTAAACCACTTTATTGTACCACAGCTCTTTTCTACTTCCTCTATCAGTTTTATTACCTTCGTGTATCCAGAGATATAAAGTAATATAGTATGTGGCCTGTCTACACTTTAATAGACTGTTTATATAATTCAATATACCAACGTATGTTTTGTTCAGCTTGAGAATAAATGTATAATAAACAAACTTTTATAAAATCGTTAATTATTAAATAAGTATAGTAAAAATAAGTGATACAAATGAAACAAAATGTAAGCGATCGTAACAAATCATCGAATGAAAAAATATAAATTTTACACGAGGTGAAATATCAAATTTCAAAGTTTGTGGGCATGACTGTTTTATGTGTGTATTTTTTTAAACTCCTTAATGTTGTACATCTAATAATGTTATCCCTATAATGACTAAAATAATATTTAAAAAATAATAGCATCTCTAGTACTTTGTATGTTTGTAAATAGTTATAAAGTGAATTTATCTGTCCAATGATGATACAAAGTCAATCATTTATAATATGTTATGATTTTATTAAAATCGGTTCAGTCAATCAAACAAACTGTAGTTGGATACGAAACACGTTATATACATATACCCCCTCCCCAACCCATTCAAAACGAATTTAGTATGGTTTTAACATTTGTTCTTTGTGAAAATACTTTAAATATTTTAGATTAAATATTTTAAAGTAAGAATTTTAAGTAACTTTTAGTAGTAAATATAATTCCAATCAATGTAGGTGAATTTGCTTGGAATATTGGAAGGTCAGTTGTTGCAGTTGGAAAATAGAAGCATGTTGTAATAAGATATAAGCTTAAAAATAACTAGCCTTACCGATTATCTGGTAAATACTATGCCTTTCAATTTTGAAGGGCAACTGATGCAAACAATACCTGTAAAGTTATTTTCGTCTAAATCGATAAATATTTTCCCATTTAGGCCTACATAATATTTATGGTCAGCTTTTTACATCTCTGCGAAATTGCTACATAATATAATGGCTGCGATGGGGTAGTTACCTTATTTACCTCTTATTAAATATTTGGGTATGACCCTGGACGTAAAGCTCAAGTGGAAGGAGCATATGAAAAAGAAAAAAGAGGAGTTGAACATAAAGAATCGAAATCTTTACTGGTTGCTCGGACGTAACTCCGGACTGTCGATTGAAAATAAAATGCTTTATAAGCAAATATTGAAGCCAGTGTGGACGTATGGCATACAATTATGGGGATGTACAAAGAACACAAATGCTCAGATGATCTAACAATTCCAGAACAAAGTACTGCCAGGAGTAGTCGACGCTCCATGGTATGTACGTACGGAATGAAGATCTCCATCGTGACCTGCGAATTGGCCTGGTAACGGAGGAGATGAAGAGGTATGCATCTGGACAGGACATGCGATTGCACGTAAATCCTGAAATGCTAAGTGTAGGCCTACTGTATGTAGGCTGTGACATCCGTCGCCTTAGCAGAAAGAAGCCTCATGATCTGATGGCGTAATGAAGCGGAGAGTTTTTAGTTTTTTAATTCTCTCATACACAGCGAACTATTAGTAAGAAAATAAAATCGTTTGTCGGTCTGGTGGACTGGTTATCATAACCGGAGGTGTTTTCAGTGGGTACAAATCCCACACCACCATTGCGTGCAATGGTGTCTTCTTGAAGATTTTCACCTCTAGGGGAAAACAAATTTACCTCTTAGACAAGGGATCTAAATGCAATTGGGGTAACATATACTATACTATAACTTATGAATAATAAGGCCCCTAGCATCATGGTGGCGTATACATTATTATTTGTTGTATGGGGGTTACCCTAGAGACACAATTAATTGAAATGCAGGTTTGCCTTCCTGTATATCTTTTAAGAATAACATATATAAAATTTCAGCTCTCTAGCTTTATTGGAAGTTTTTGGAATTTATTTTATTTCGTGACAGTAGTTAGGAAATTTTTTAGTCGCAACTGATAAAATGCAAGTATTTTTTAATTTGTCTGTGTACTATTTCAAATACCTATGTACAAAATTTCAGCTGCCTTCAAGGACAATATACTTACGAGTTACTAATTATTGTTTTATGGGTAGTTTATTCAGTTTTAAACTTTATACGCTAGTAATCAAAATGGTAGTGCTGCTATTATTTATATCTTAAGAAACGAAAGTGTCAAATATCAGTTCTATCTTCATAGGAAGTATAACAAGTTGTTTTTATTGAATAGGGGTGGTTACCCAATGTTTACTCCTTAGTCACAAGTAACAAAAAGAGACAAGTATACTAAATTACAGGTATCTACCTTTAAGATTTAATATTCAGAAAATATAAGATTCAATATATGTTCAGGTTAAGGTTGTCAATTAAATATGTGTAGGGTTTTAATAACCCACAGTAAAAAATGTTTTGGGTTTTGTATAAACCAATAAATATAGTAAAATATTCCGCACGTTTAGTTTTTTTACACGACCTTATAGCCCATCTGGTCCCCCAAAAATCTATCAACACGTAAAATACCATAAAATTACCGTATTCAAATCCACGTGAGGAATTTTACCATGTGCCCCAGCTTCTTACATGAGGCCGACGGCCCTAATGCAAACTCGCAAAGCTCAGTCCATAATCCAAGGGTGCAAGGCCTAAGTGCAGATTAGCAAAACGAGTTTTCCCGCTGCTGTAGAAACGATAGCTGGGGCTGGTGGCTGAGGGGCAAACAAATTCTAACAATATATTTCGTCATCCATGGTATTCAACGCCTTGTGAGTAAACCAATTTACCAAATAGTCGGTTGAAACTTTGAAACATATAAACTTTGTGTTTTTAATATGTTTAACCCACGTCAGCAGTTCAGCTGCGCCATCTAATTATAGTTTAAGATATTAAACAGTACCAGCACTTTAGGATTATATTTGCAATGTATTGTTATGTATTGGAAATATTACTCTCACATACCGTAAAGTGTGTATAGTGTATGTTGTTAACGATCCTAGTACGAAATTCTAAAAATAAAGTCACAAAAAATAACATAATAAAATAAAAACATTATCGTACATTATTCCCGTTAGCTCCAAACATATGACCTACGTTCCACCTATGCAAAAGCCTCGTTTACACGTGCCGAGTATTGGGCCCAGTAGCTCACTCGGCGAGTGTAAACGTAAGGCCCAGTAAAGCGGCCGAGTAGATCAGCCGAGTATATTTCCAGACCCAGTCGCTGGGCTGAGTAACAGGTTTTAGAGAAGACCCATTCGCTGGGCCGAGTGAGGCCACTCGGCTTCCCCCTCCACAACAACTTTTGGCGACGCTGATCACTGGGTTAGCCACTCGGCGCGTCTAAACAGTTGACCGAGTGCAGTAGCCGAGTAGAGTGAAAAGTTACAGTAATTGTTCTTTTTGTCAAATAAAGTTTTATATATTTATATAGGTTTTGACACCTTTAAACGAAACAAATTTTGAAAATTAATTGGCGACATTCTTAATGCCGATATATATTATTCTTTGACATCCTCCGACGCTAGTTCTTGCAATAGAAGCGACGAAGCTCCATGAGTCTCGATCTTCTTTGAAGTCAATCTCTAGCCCATTCTTTTTCCTTTCTTCAACTCTTCAACCAACACTTCATCCTACTCCGCCAACTGTAAATGTGATACATTCTTCAAACACTTTTCCGATGTTTACTCAATACCATTTCAAAAAGTACTGCCCTACTCGTTCACTAACTGTGTCATGTTACTCGCTCAATGTAAACCCCAAAATTGATTAAACCAACTACTCGGCCCAGTAATGCACTCGGCACGTGTAAACGAGGCTTAATGATCCTTTCTATTAGCAGTAAAAATCTATAAAGCCTAATTACGTTAAGTAACCCTTGTCAACTCTTGTATACAACATTTTAAACTTTAGGCTTTTTACCAAAGTAAAAGCAATAACATTTACAGAATAGAAAGACAATTTATTATATAAATAGTGCAGATTTTACATTCTGAAAGGGGTTTTAAAAACGTCAAAACCGACAAAGAAAATTGTATGTGTCAAACCTTCAGTTAAGTATGTTTTACACCATCATTGTTTTATGAAAAAATATGTTAAAAGTACATAGTTAGAGACACACTTTGTACTTATTAAACTATTTGTGTGAAACTTATTGTAAACTTATTTGGTAAAATAGTTCAGCACAGTAGTGACATCATCAGGGGCGTTGTTTCCCGGCAGTAAAATTTTCCATCCATTCTTTATGTTAAACTGTAGATGTTTCAGGATTTATCTTTCGCTCCATATTGGAATTATTATCTCACGTTTACCTAATAAAAGATCTGAATTAAAGCCCCCTCACACTATCGAGCAAGTTGGGATCGAACGGCTCGTCGAACATGTTCGATAGTGTGTGGGCTCCATCGCAACATGCTCGACGGTTTTGTTGGGATGGGGGCTCGGCTCCACCATTTAAGCCGAGCGTCAGATATGTTGGGTGATGTTCGGATGTGTGTGGGAAACTGTCGAGCGACTCGCCCGACTAGACCTAATTTAAACCTAGTGAGTTACAAAATGTCGATAAGTGTGTGTGGGGGGGGGGCTTTACTGTAAGAGTGCACTATGCGAGGTATTTTATCGGAATATGACACTGAAACTGAGGCACACTGAATAACTTCACATAGACACATAGAAGAAGCACTTTCTTTATTCTTCAATGTCAAAGTCTAAATTAATGTAAACAGAAAACCAAGAATAAATAATTTTCATTTTATTTAAAGCCTCCGGAAGTTTGCGGGAAGTTACTTGCAAATTAACTATGATTGGAGATCATTATACTAAAAAAAGATTTGAAGTAATAGTTTTCCTTGTTTTCATTTCTCAATTTCTGCCCACATAACTAATAAGGGGCGTGCGTTTGACCAACATACGGAAAAGGTCAATTCAATAAGCTTCGTTAAGTACGTAGCTCTACAGACTGAATTACAACCACTCCCTTGTATATAAGTACAGTGCTAGATATTAAAGTTTTACGATATTTCCCTCTTTTGTTTCCTTATCTAGTTGCTGAAACTGATCGGCTGTAATAAATTTACATTACTATGCATAATTCATACCTGCTTCTAATAAAAAAAAAAATGCAATTGCGCTTTTCTCCTGCGTATCAACAGGAACGATATACCATGTGTCCCAAGAGTCCCACCCCCCTTTTATTTTTTTATTAATGGAAATAAACAGATTTGGTTTGGGGATTATTAACGTGAATAAAAATGGAGTTTTTTGGTGTATCGTATAGGTTATTTTGGGGTAAATCGAAAATTTTTAATGAGAACCCCTATTGAGTGACCCCCTTTTTTTAAAGGCCTTGATAAAAGAAGAAGATTGGCGCAAAGCGGAGGTCTGTATGTTGACTCTATCCAACACAATGGCCAATCAAAGTTATAATTTTCCCCCATTTAAATAACATTGAAATGTTAAAGATGATACATCTGTTATTTTTTACAAGGGTTTAATCCAGTAGATCACTCAATCCAAGTTATAAAACATAGTAATTACTATAAAAACAGTAAAGCTACGCCCTCTGGAATTCCCAGATACTGGACTTTTTACAATTAAGAGTCGACAAACATGCACAGTTATGAATAACAAAGCAAGGTTGGATCAACCCAAAGTCCATTGTATTTGAATTAAAAATACAGTAAACAATTATTACCAATAAAACACATACAAAATCTCAATTATATTAATTTAGGTCTACTTAATTTAAAAATAGATAAACCATCATATTAAGTTTATAAAACTGGCCATAATTTGTTGAACAGATTCTTAAATTGGTGTCACTACAGTTTAATAAGTTTTAAAAGTATTTCACAAAGTTGGGTTAATTTTTGTTAGAGTTTTAAAGTTGGTGGACCTAATTAGCTGCTTTATGTTTAGTTTGTTGTTTTTAGCTGATTCTCTTGCTTACGAAAGTAGCATAAGATTTAAAAATTATAGCAATTTCATACTCCTATGATATTAAAAATGGGGGGAAAAAACGCTTAAGTTATTAAAAATGTTTAACAAGCTACTGAATGTATTTAAAAAAAATATGTTAGGGCATTGATTTTCGATATGGAATGGTTTGTGCGAAATATAGCCTTTCTATTAATTATCGTTATTATTTTAGACGTATAGAGAATTGTGAGGAAAGAGGGTAAATACTAAATCATTAAAATAATGTCAATATTATATCAAAGTATATTGTGAAAATATCTGCTTATTAAAGTAACTTACATAAAGCAATTGTTGCAGAAAAGTTAAAATATAAAAGTTAAAAATCAAAATATAAAAAAAATACTTACAACGAAATTAAAAACTCGCGAATACAGCGTACAATAAATGATTTAATATTAAGTGATGGGCGGGATTTTTGACGCCGTTTAGGCGGACGTGTTGGATACCTCGTGACCTATAAGACTATTTAGTAGAACTGTTTGACAGACAGAAAGAAAGTAAAAGAAGTCTGCCGACAGAACGACCTTGGCACCCGTGTCAAACCAGCTGGAAGTTATTTAGAATAAAAAATCTCACGAAACTAGCGTCCGTTAAAACTGGATGAAGGCGAAGCGGATTAGGTCTGTCTAGAACGAAACCTTTCTAATTGATTTCAAAGCGTGAACTCTGCTTATTTCGCAATACTTGTTAATCACAATTGAACGAATTCAGCTGCAAATTACAATTTGATGTTGATGTCTTTAATTTAATCGGATTAATATTCTAAATATGATCTCACGAATTTATTTCGTCGAGTTTTAATTTAATTATTTTAATATAGCCTATATTTGATATTGGTCGTTAAAAAGGTTTAATGGTAGGCTTAAAAGGAGATGAATATATTTCTGAAGTAAATTTAGCGTTATTAATTAATGGTAAGATAGTCTTTGCAGCTTACTGTTTTTATTTCTAAATCACCATATTTCTTCAAAGAATGTTTGTGTTATATGTTATTAAATGTAACTTTTTCGTTCAAGTCTTTTATAATAAATCGATAGTTTATCTTTTTAAAAATAGAAACAAATTGTTTAAATGTATTATACTGAGTATGTTTAAATTTAGAAAATTTAATAATTAATTTCGAAATTTAATTAGTGGATGAGTATTATATCCATAATATTGTTTTATGGTACTAATATCTTTAGAAATTAGGAACGGATTTAGTGTGCATTGAGTGTACTCATCTAAAATTAATATACGTCAGATAATTAGAATAAATATGTTTTGGAGAATAACTTAGGTAATGCAGGAAGGTCTTGTTTTGTACAGTGATTTTTCATTTTCCTGAGTAAAATTACTAATTGTTTTTCCATTTTTAAAGTTGCTATACTTCACTAAAGTGACTAATTGTTAGGGTATACTTGCCCAGAAATACAATGACTAAAGAATTAAGTTATTTCATAAAGATATTTTATATTGAAATTATCGAATTATGCAAACTTGTTTATAAGCATATTGTAAATTATCCTTTGCTCCTAGAAGTAGCTGTGAGTTTATGATTTTAGAATGTGTAAATGGTGAAAGTGAAAATTATCTATTGCGTTTTGCATTAGAGTTCCATGCAATTTAAATATAAATACTTTAAAAAAATCATTGCTTATAATAACATTGCAGAGTTGTAAATACAAAATAAAAATGTTTGTCGTAATAATAATTTTAATTTTGAACACTGGCTTTCATATAAATAAAGATATATGCATCTATCTACTTTATGTACAATTAAAATTCATTATTTATTTAATTTATAGGCTGAATTCTCTAAGGCTAAATGAAAATAGTGAATCGCATATCGCTAATGACGATGCCTTGATTGGCGGTAATCAAATTATGTTGCTACGATAAAATGAAAATGTTTATTATAACAAACCGTAAAAATCTTTGTCCCAGACACTTTCCGTTAATTGTTTTTTTTTCGGAATATTGCTTTAATATATTTCTAACTGTTTTAGCAGTAGTCGTTATACTGTTATGCACGTTATGAAACTATCAAAAACGACAGTCAACAATGTAAATAGTAAACAACTTATTTTATACCTCTCTTTGGAGAACATGATTGACACAGTTCGAAATCTGTTTTATTAAAACACCTCAAGAAATGCTATGAAAATTTACTACATGCAAGACATTTTAATGTTTTCTGATGACCATAATCTTTTGTAAAATATATTATTTGATATGTAATTAATTATATAAGTAAACAATAAATCATACTTTACCCATATTTAAAGAAATTTCAAAGATCTATTATTTATTTGATAAAAATATAACCACATTTAAAATTGTTGTAATTCTTTTCCTTTTACTTCTTCGGATTCTGTGATTTCTTTTATAAAAAAGTGACTTGATAAGAGCATAGAGTTGATGACCAATAATAAATGAGGCTGTAGGTGATAATCTAAAGCCATGTCATACAAGAGCTTGTTCATTAATGACAGACGAATTGCGACGTCGCCAAGAATAACGCCTGTAGACAAATTGAGAACACTTATTTTGTGGCTAGAAATAACGGAACGATGTTCCACACTGCTTGAAAACATTTCTATGTATAAACATAGTGCATCATCTAAAACCAGCATAACAAATACTCAACCTCCTCTTGTTATTCCCTTCAATATTTCAATCTTTTATATTTTCTTAAAATTGAGATTTTCAAGGTATCGAACTCTCAAGAAGTTATTTTTATTCGGTAAATCATTCAAAATATACAAGTAAAACAAAAAAAGTAATTCAATTTGATAAAGGAGTAAAAAAAATAAGTAAAAATCCAGTGATCAAACAGATTAATCGCATATTGTTATTGATGATTACACTTAGATTTTTGTGTAGAAATGATATTTTTGATTTGACTTATAGAGTATTTTCAATATCAATTTAAATGTTTTAATTTATCTTATCTATATATATATAATCCAAATGCCACTCACTGAATCACTCATCAAGAAATTTCAAAACCCACAGAACAGATTGGAATGAAATTTGGTATGTAGCTTCCTCTAGGGTCCTAGGTGCTCGCTAAGAATGGTTTTAAAAAAATTCGAAATTTTAGGGGGGCTCGTGGGGAGGGCAAGTTACTAAAAATCTCCATAAGAAATACATAGTGTAATATATTTTTTGATATTTTTGTTGTTCTTAATATACATTTAAATTTGATTTGTCTATATCAAAAACCAAAGAACGGATTGGAATGAAATTTGGTATGTAGTTTCTTCTAGGGCACTAGTTGCTCGATAAGAAAGGTTTTTTTTGAAAAATTCGAAATTTTAGGGGGGTTTGGGGGGGGGGTTGGGGGGGGTTTGGGGGGTCATAGTTATTAAAAATCCCTATAAGAAATGCATAGTATAATAGTTTTTTATGATAATATACATTTAACTTTGATTTGTCTATCCATTCAAAGCCAGATTGGGCCAGGTAGTACATATAGTTATTACATATTTTAACTTATTTTACATATTTTAATGAAAATCTTAGGTTATATAACCAAGTAAAGCAAAATAAACGAATTGATCAATCAAATCGGTTATAATATTTGTCTTATTAAGTTGGAAAAGGGTATTTCTTAAATTTTATTAAATATTAAAAAGACCATTAACAAGAACATACACTTTATTAAACTTATTATAAACGCAATGAAATCACAGAAGTGTTTTACTAATTAAATGTAACTATTATTAGGAAAAATTTGTTTAAAAGTTATAGATTTTTCGTTTTCTGTTATTTATTTAAGACATACTTAACATACTACCTGTCTTCTTAAATTTTCATTATGTATTTAATAAATGTCTGAACCTGAAAGTATTTTCAATAATACATAAGTTATTTACTATTAACGTTAGATTTAAACTGTTACATTACTTTTCCTAATCCATTCAAAAAACTTCAAAACTATGCAAATTTGATTAGCACATTATACCTTATACATTTATATACACGTACTAGTTTAGATTTTGTTGTAATATAAATACAAAATATCTTTTAAATTTGTATTATTTGACAAAGAGGAACAAGAAAGTTCTATGACGATGCCGAACAAGCAACCTATTACTAGCAGTCTGTGTATTGTATCCAGTTACTTATTATAACCGTCGTGATTTCCCGATCTGACATACAGACTAGATCACAACACGTGTTACTGATTCAGGCAATTGTGTATTCAACTATTGTGGCGATGACAAATCAAATTATCTGACAGGAGACGCATAAATTATGGTATCTATGTGAACCCAACCACATGTTTGGTATGTCATAATGTATTTGGTGTAGAGCGTAAAATATACTTACACTTTTTTAGTGAAACATTTGTTGTAATTTAAAAGGACCGTAGGAAAATTAAAACATTTCAAATTGTATTATCATAAAAACAATTGTGTACATAGTACCTTGATTAGCATTAAAAAATACTTTTACAATTTTCATAGCCTTGTTTCGTTGCTTTTCTTACTCGTTGTTCAAAAAATCTCAAGAAATTTTAAAACAACTTTAGTTTATGTTTTTAATAACATACGTAAATATAACACTCTATTTAATTCTTAGTTTTTACCATATTTCACTTGGAGTATTACCATAGTTTCATTCTGTTATAAATCAATAGTATTCACCCCTTTTTTAATTGTAATCATTTAATTATTTTGTTTTAAGGTATTTGAACAATGCATGCAATTTATAATGTTTCTTAATGTCGAAAAGATTCTCTTTAAGTGATGTGCTTAGGAAAACGATCACCTTTTGCAATAGCTAATATATTTTTAATCATTATGAGTTGTAAAACTAAATACGTACAGTTAGAACTTGGTCTTGATTTTACAGTGTATGTCAGAATAACCACCCAATCGAAAAATGAAAACAAAGTGAAAAACAGAAAAGCTTGATTTACAGGTGAGAGAACAATGGAAAAGCATTTGAAAAGATGTCATCGTACAAAAAGATTAATTTTGCTATGATTTGAGATCCTACCAGTAAAGCCATTAGGCTATACATTCTCAAAATGAAATTTTAAGACAAAATATTAATAATCATAATTTTAATAAAAATAATAATAATACTATTACTGAGAAAAAGTCACGCTTCGTTCATGTCTGAAGCGTGTACTGTGGACTAAATTTAATATTAAGTTTAATTAATTTGATTGCATATAGTTGTGAAATGTTTATTAAAAAGATTTAAACAAGTTAACTGACAGGAAAATTGCAATTTGAATGCGTCGCAAACGCCATTATGTAAATCCAGATGGTTCAAAACATTAGTATGGTACGCTAGACATTAGTCTAGCTCTTCCGAATGTAATATCTCCACAAATTAAATGGTTAGTTTTTTTTCTGTCGGCTTATTTTGTAAGTTTTAACTCTTATAATCACCTACTTAAACATATTTTGTTGTTGCAGTTTTCACACTCAGAACTTTGTTAACAAAGTTAAAACTAATACATATAAGCAGTCAGTAATATACTGAGACATATTAAAAACGATAAAATCGCGATATGGCGTTATGTCAGCACGTGCTCGTGTATTCAGCTTGAAATTTTCTTAATTTTAACTCTATAGTAGATATATGGATATGGTGATGCTAGCTTTAACTTGTAGGATTGATTAGGAAATAATGACACATGTCAATCGCCACCTGCCGGGAGTATAATCACAGACAGATATAAACCTCCAAACCAAGCCCAAAATGTGTCCATCATTACTGCAAGAGGAGTTCCTAGTTTCACCTGAACCGTAATGGTTAGCAGTAGTTTTACCTAGCACTAATTGCATAATCATTCCCAGAGCTCTAGTTAAGACTGGTGGGCTTTACTGTCAGCATCTGATTGACGCGAACAAATGCCGGTGAAGCAATTAATCTATAGAATTGCTATTATAGTTTATTGCTCTATATTAGGGTGTGCTATAGAGTTAGAGGTTATATATGGCCAATTAATAGCGAAATATTGTCTATAAAAGTTAATACTATAAAGAGGTAAACTGTGCATTTAAGTACATGTACTGTTTGTAACCATGGTCGCGGTAATCTCAGAAACATTTGACAAAATCTGTTAATAGTGGATAACTTAGTCTTCAATGCGCATTAATTATAAAACTAATTTTGAAGAACTCCCTTGTTGGAGATTATGTACATATTTAGAAGCATTTATGACAATGAATACGTATTAATTATTCACAGCTGTCTAGGATCCATCGATTTCCAATAGTCTGCACTGAATTCAATGCCTTGCAATAATAGACGTAATATAAACAATCGTGAATAAATTAACTATATCGTTTTTTGTGACATTGATATGATTCTCTCCTAACCTAAAGAATTAATTATGTAAATATAATGACGGAACGTTTAAGAATGACGACTGATTTTAACCTACCTGAAATCGGAGTACTTACTAAAGTATGAACATCTTGGGTGAATTTTGCTAAATATATATTAAAAAGGGGATTTTTACTAGGTATAAATTAAATATTATATACGATTTTATGTAATAGAACATTATTCTGAGTTATATATAACCAAATATTTATGTCGTATATAGGCAACCGATGACAACAAAATAATACTAAATGAAAAATCCACCTTTTGCATACTTTTGTCAATAAAAATAAACGATATTAGTTAACTGACACAAACTTTCTCCCAACTTACTGCAGTCAAAATAATATTGTTTTTAATCGTTTTATTTACTACTTTTTAGAACAAAACAAAAAAATAATATTCTACCTACGTCAATGGTATAAAAAAATTATTGTCCCAGGCGGGATTCGATCGCGCGACCTTTGAATTACTGACCGTGCTCGCTACCGTGGTGCTACCCCGTGCGGCCGCTGCCGCGATTCTTGATTGACAACACAAACTTGTTTATTTTTAAACATTCCCCCATATTTATAAAACGCCGAAGTTTTGATAAAAGCGGGTGGTGTCATTTTGTTTGGCATCTTAAGCACTATAAATACTGAAAATTTGATCAAAATCGTTAAAGCCGTTTTTGAGAAATTTGCATTTTTTGTCGTTTTTTATGGGTTTTTAGGGTTAAATTACCCTTAAAAATTAAAAATTCAAAAAAATGAAAAAACACCTGGAGATATTAAGGTTTAGTACCTACATACCAAATGAAATGTTTAAAAATAAAAAAAAAAAAAATCTGGTCGTGTATACATACAGACAGACTGACAGACAGACACCTATCTAAAAACACTTTTTTGGGTTCAGGGAGCACCAAAACAAAAAATTCCACTAAAAATATTTTTGGTTTCAGGGAGCACCAACACAGATAATTGCACTAAACAATTTTTTGGGGTTCTGGGAGCACCAAAACAGATAATTCAACTGAAAATTCAAATTCGAACATTTTTACGAAAACAATACTTTCTCCATATACTACGTATAGGGTGGAGAAAGTAAAAATGATCCTTGTCAAAAATTGGCTACTAAATCATGTGCAGATTTTTATTGAGTATATTATAAAATTATTATGAGTCGGGTAACTGTTTATATCACATAACGTATAGTTTAAATTATTTTATTCGCAATAATGCCAGCGTAACAAACACTAGGGTTGGTCCTCGTCTCCAGTATGGATATTTTCAATAACGGAAATTCTGTGCATAAGAAGTGTAAGAAAGGAATACATTTGAAATAAATTAAAATAAGAAATTTCAATAGAAGTACTAAAAGCGTATACCATTTTGTCAACCTAATGTGTAACCGAAAAACTTTTAAATTAAAAGTGTGATCAAACTGGAAGAAGATCTCAAAGAAAGCCAAAAGGATGATGTTTGTAACATCGACCGTACAGTCTCACGTCCCTTAAATTAAATTTACGTAACACAGTACTCCCACACCTTTACGTGATGCACTACACATCCTTTTGATAAGATTTGGTTTTACTTTTAAGTCTTTTAAGACTGAATTTTCAAAAACAATATTTAGAATTTCCTCATGTTGCGTTTTCATTTTTACCGTATGATTGTAAATCTGATGAAACTTTCTTTATCAATCATACGTTACTCACTTTACTTATATACAATCAAAACAACGTAGTTTCAAAACTCTAAACAATATTTCATAATTAAATTTCAGCTGTTCCTGAAGTATGGCCAAATTTGATTTTTTTAAACAAAGGTAAGTTTACATACCATCTATAAGTACAGCAAATATTGTATAGTATACTAACCTCATAAAAATAAAATGCATTTAAATCTGGCGTACTGGTTATATCAAACCAGCTGTAGTTAATAGGCGGCGTGGGAGAGGTAGCTGCGATCGCTGTCTCACCCAGCTGATCAAACAGCTGCTGCTCCGCCGCCATATTGTCTCCGCACTTGTTAGATATCCATTACTTGTCACATTTTTGATTCTTGCACACTCTCAACACTTATTACACTTTTTGCAAATAGTTATATTTTGTTATAACGTCTATTAGCAAAACACTTTAATTAGTTATTTCACTATTGTTGGAACTTGAATTCAACAAATAAGTTGGTAAAATAATTTAAGTATGTCAATTAACTGTCAATAATTGAAGTAGTAGCCTAGTTCCATATTTAGGACCTCGTTCTGGAACAAAAACAAATAATATATTAGCAATTTGTTCAGAGTTTAAATAATATCAATTTATTTAATATCAATCCTATTACTTTAAATGAGCCATTCTTGTATCTATCTTTGTATATTTGTATCTTTGTATCTGTCGCGGATCTCGAAAACGGCTCAAACGATTTTGATGAAACTTTGCATACAGGGGTTATTTGACGTCAGGAATTGAATGCGCTAAGTCTTATGTCTTCAAAAACGCGCATAAAGTCTGAAAAATGCGCATAAAATTTTAAATCTGAACTTCTTTTTATACCACCTTTCAAGTCACTTAGAAGGCGAATAGGTACAGCTTCTTTTTATACCTCCTTCAAAGTCACTAAATATCCGTAGATACATTATAGATACAATCCAGAAGTTAAAAATACTGAATGATGCTTGTTCGCCCAGGTAAAAAACGAGCCAAAGATTAGCGAGAGCCTTTAGAGAGTTTTCCAACTGCGAGCGAAGCGTCCAGGGGCAGAGCCCCTTAGTAATATCAATACCATCAATTTCGAAACTTCTTTTAACCTTCGAGATATATTTTGCTGAGACCTAAATGTATTAAATATAAATAATAATCCAGCTTGACTAGGAAGAGAATATTATTTCTAAGAATATTAAAAAAAACATAAGTTCTTACATACAAAAATATTTAGTGGCCTAACACACTTCAACAGCAAAGTTATCGTCTTTGGCGGTTTTTAAGATACAACCAAAACTTATAGCTCTTTTTTACAACTTTTATTTGATTTTAAGTGCTTTCATTATTCTTGAGAATTAATTATTTATAATCCTTTAAATAGTATACAAAACATATCTTGTGTGAGGTTACTTAAATATTTAGTTGTAACATATGTTGCAATATTTGGTTATACTTCGAAGGAGTAAGGTATGCAATATAAAGTTTCAAAACCTGATCTTACTATCATTAGATGATGACATGCATTGACTATCGAAAAGTTTTTTGTTGCACTTATGGATTGAACTGTAAACATGGTTATGTTAATATGTATTTTGTACAACTACGTCTTAAAGTTTAACAATGTAATATCTGGATGATGCCTATATATTCCAATGTTAGTTAACCTAAGCAATAAAATAACCAAAGTAACATACTTTAATCTTACTAATTAGACTAAGACCCTTTGTTTCATGCAAAGTCCATCTGTTTCGCCGTGTTTCCATTTCAATTTAAAAACCACAACCATATTTGCTCTGTTTTTTATTCAAAGGTTTCAGAAACTATTGCCATTGCTTCTATAAAGCTTGAATTTAATCTTTGCAACAATTGTGTTGAATCACAAAAAGCACTTATAAGATCAATACAAAATGACACGTTAAGAATTAGTTATGAATCCAAATACAACCACAGCTGCGTTTTATGGATCAGCTAAGTGCAAACACCAATAAAATCTTTCATTCTACGGAACAAATTGTCTTATTAAATTCGAAGTTAATAGACGATTCGTTAAATATTGCAATATACGAATTTACTTTGTAAAGATGGCATTCCGTAACTTTAATGTCTATTGAATGGAAATATAGTAGTCTAAACTGTGTCTACGTACTACATCTATTCAAACAATGAACCTTGGCTTACTTTACAAACTTAAAAAAAGATGTTATTAAAATATGTAGCCTACTAATACTAAATCAATTTTGTAAAATTTTAATTCATAATCTGAATACATTGATCATAGACGAAAAAATGGAATTGCAAAATCAACTTATTAATTATTTGATTTTTTCGTAATTTGAGAGATTATTTTCAACCTAGTAGGAAACCATTTTGAGGTAATTTAATAGTATGTCAGGACTACAGAC
Source organism: Philaenus spumarius (assembly GCA_018207615.1). Lineage (NCBI taxonomy): Eukaryota > Metazoa > Arthropoda > Insecta > Hemiptera > Aphrophoridae > Philaenus > Philaenus spumarius. The sequence continues at coordinate 55,902 of JAGFPH010001578.1, forward strand.
AGCTTTTATAGCTTGCTAAGATCAAGGCTACGGAAGGAGCAACAAGCGATGTCGCACGACAGCCAAGTTTAGCTTTAGCCTTTGCTGCAAAGAAGTGGTTACGGTGGGCGAGTTCTGGGATTCGTCGTCCGTCGAAATCCAGATCGAGCGCTCGGCGCTCGACCACGACAAATATTTTAGTCGCTCACTGGATGTAGAACGTTTCATTTCACTCTTTATTATTTAAATATGGCAAATAAGTTCTCTGGTGAAGGATGTCAAGTTTAATTTCCTTAGTGCAAGGATATCCATCTATGTGGAATGATAGAGATACAGATTTCAAGAATACAACTAAAAATCAGAAGCTGTGGGATGAAATAACATCTTCTGTGGACAAACCGCAATCTACGTTGCAAATGAACGTAGATTGCAATTCTTGTAGCCAATGAACTTTCACTCAATACAAGTAATTTGACAAGTTCGCTGTTTGATAGCATGATGATAAATGCCTTTTGTAGCTCGTATGGTAACCCCTGCACTACATGTCACTCATTTTTGTCGCTCCTGTCGTACCTGAGGCCTAAGCTTTTAACTTTTTTTTTTAAAGATTCGTTTTCTTAATTACTCTATAAATAATGTTTTATCGTGTATATTTTTTACATGCATTCTGGTCAGAATTTTATCACGATAATTACATCCTACACTGAAACTTTACAGAACTTGTCTTATATAATAACGGAAAAGGCACATTAAACTGATCTACAAAAATTGTCCTTAGCACGTTGTATTTATTTCCTTTTTGGTGGTGATTCACTCACAGTACAACAAATCTTTACCAGTAACTGTTCGGCGAATACGTAATCAGGGGATTCAATTGCAGCCTAATTTTCTTGTTACCGCCGCGACGTTCTATAAATGGCACGTTTACGAGTAGAAATACTATTTCTTTAGAACTGATACAATTTAACTTATTATACATCATGTAACGTGACTGAATACATAACGAATCGTAATACACTTGAGCTTATTTCGAATTTGCACTTTGCGTAAAAGGAAAGTTGTACTATCATGTTAAGTTTTGTTCTATTAGGCCAGTCGGTAGAGGTAATTTTAAACCAAAAGTTCCAGTAATTTACAATACGGCTGATTTTTTTTTTATAAGTACATTCAAGTATGTAGATTAACATAAAAAAAAGTTTACCAGTCTATCGATTTCCCAAAGTCAAAAAAAAATCGATTATAATTTTTTTTCGATTATCCTTAATATTTCGAGCTGGAATGAAGATAGAGAAAAATAAAAAATACCACCGTGTAGGGGAGGTATTTTTCAACAAAAAAGGTCATATATGTATTTATTTCGTCCGAGCAATGGTTTGTCTGAAAAAAATTCGATAATGCAGGTATGTATTTTGCAGCAGGGGAAATCACTAAAAGGGGACATCTTATTCATATATGAAGCGTTGGCTCATTCTAAATTGGCCAAATTTTAATATATCGAATTGAAACTTGACATAGGAGTTAAAATATATATTTTAAACATTTTTGCTGAGTCTCAGCTTGTTATCTTGAAAATGACCCGATCTAGGAGTCGATTTCGACTATCGATTTTAGGAGTACCGGACCCACGAACTAATTTCAATCTATTCCAGTTTCGTCAATTTTTGGAATATCAACACCAAATTTGTTTTTCAAGTTGAGTACACCAGTATAAATATTCTCAGTAAGTATGAACGATTTTTTTCTTGTTATTTTTAAAACAAGGCCCTTGAAAATAGTCTTCTGTTTTACCTATCTCGTTTTAACTATAACACTTTTGGATTGAACGACTCCATTTTCGACATTTAAAAAAAATTGGTACAGAAGTTACAAATACAATTGTTTTTTGCTATACTTATTTTAAAAACTATATTTTCAAAAATGACCTATCTGCAGCTGATCAACTCAAGCGTTTTGATGAAAAATCTAAAAAGGTCTAAAATTATACTTTTTTAATTTACTTGTGCTTTTAAAAGTAAATAATGAAAAAGGTTTATACTCCTTGAACTTGTTTGAATATATATATTTAACTTGTAAAAAAAACTTTCAGGTTGATATTTTAAAAATTCTCTAAACTGGAGCCGGTTAAAATTAGTTCGTGGGTCCGGTACTCCTAAAATCGAGAAACCCATTGATGAGTCAAGTGGCTCTAGATCGGGTCATTTTCAAGATAACAAGCTGAGACTCAGCATAAATGTTTAAAATAAATATTTTAACTCCTATGTCATGTTTCAATTCGATATATTAAAATTCGGCGAATTTAGAATGAGCCAACGCCTCATACATGAATAAGATGTTCCCTTTTAGTGATTTCCCCTGCTGCAAAATACATACCTGTATTATCGAATTTTTTCCAGACAAACCATTGCTCGGAGGAAATAAATACATATGACCTTTTTTATTGAAAATACCTCCCCTACACGGTGGTATTTTTAATTTTCTCTATCTTCATTATAGCTTGAAATATTAAGGATGATCGAAAAAAAAATTATAATCGATTTTTTTTTCGACTTTGGGAAATCGATGGACTGGTAAACTTTTTCTTATGTTAATGTACATACTTTAAGGTACTTATAAAAAAAATCAGCCGTATTGTAAATTACTGTAGTTTAAACCTATACCGACTGGGCTATATGGGGTTGTTATGATTGCGTGTAAACGTCTATAGGCACACTTCGGTGCACTAAATAGGTTTGAGTTGGGTTTATATATAAGTGTAACAGATTGTTATACGTCATAGGCTTTTCTATAGGCACACCTCGGTGCACTAAATAGGTTTGAGTTGGGTTTA
>JAGFPH010001578.1:59513-80270 GCA_018207615.1 Philaenus spumarius
CTCTATTGTGATACTCTCTATTGTGAAACGCTATATTATGAAACGCTATAATGTGAAACGCACTATTATAAAACGCTCTGTTGCGAAACGCTCTAGTGTGAAACGCTCTATTGTAAAACGCTCTGTTGCGAAACGCTCTATTGCGAAACGCTCTATTGTAAAACGCTCTATTGCGAAACGCTCTATTGCGAAACGCTCTATTGCGAAACGCTCTATTGTGAAGCACTCTATTGTGAAACGCTCTATTTTGAAACGCACTATTATAAAACGCTCTATTGCGAAACGCTCTATTGTGAAACGCTCTGTTGCGAAACGCTCTATTGTGAAGCGCTCTATTGTGAAACGCTCTATTGTGATACTCTCTATTGTGATACGCTATATTATGAAACGCTATATTGTGAAACGCACTATTATAAAACGCTCTATTGCGAAACGCTCTAGTGTGAAACGCTCTATTGTAAAACGCTCTGTTGCGAAACGCTATATTGTGAAGCGCTCTATTGTGAAGCGCTCTATTGTGAAACGCTCTATTCCATCAGTTTAAAAAAAGTTTTGGTCTTTTTTAGATTCGAACCAGCAGAGTCCATCACCATAGACTAGCACCTTAGCCAGTTAAGCTACGAACGCATTGCTAGATTAGTATATTTGAGGGGGAAGTGTAACACATTGTCCTACGTCATAGGCTTAACCCGTTAATGTTAACACAGTATATAGTGTAATTGGTAATACATCTGAAATAGACATTGTGCTTCCTCATTTCGTACGTATTAAAATGGACATTGTGCTTCCTCGTTTCGTAAGTTGTGTTAAAAAGAGTACCCTTCTCCCGTGTGGTCTTAAGGACAAAGTTATTTTTCTAAATACAGTAATGATAATTTTATTTTTCTTAGAACCGTTTAAATTATATCTTGCGTTACTTTATTAATAAAAAAATTGCCGATTGGTCTTAACTTTACTTTAACAAATATTTAATCAATTTTAATAGTATGCTCTCTCTAGTCAAGCTCACTCTGTGGTTTTTGGAAGTTGCAGGACACTTTCTTATACGTGATGTCCATCGTTCAATAACTAAAACTTTTTAAAACCAGTCATTCTTTATTTTCACTAACACCGTGAAGTTAGTGGTGGACACACAGAGCATTCGTATAACAGTGGTATTAATTTTGTCAGTATTTCGCACTTTGTTCCATTTTTGTAATGGTGTTTCATAAATAAATATAACTTTCAAAATTGGATCATTCTGAGGCATCCTATAATATTAGATTATGAAAATACGGTATAGTAAAATATATGCACTCAAATATAATTAAAGAAGCTCCGTTTTGTGGTAGCCTATGTTAGTGTTTCGCCTATCTTGATAAGTTTGGAAGTTTGGATGCAACGGCTCAGATTTGAGTATATTTATTTGTAGGAGTAAAAATTTTGTGCACTGCGATAAATGCGATAACGCATTAGTCTGACTGGCTTAAATTATATCACTAAACAAAATTGTTTTAAATTGTATAACCAACTGAATAGAAATCGGAGAAATAAGGTTAGAAATAAAATTAGTTTCATTAACCGACATTCAGAATCCATATTAGGCCTACTTCATAAATTAACAGTTTGACAAATAAATGAACATTCCCATCATTCTAAAAGAAACTAAATTAAGGATAAATCTGTTTAAAGGTATTTTTATGTGTAAAAAATGATGTACTTTTTAATAATTAAAATCGTGTAAATATTATTTAACAATAATTATAAAACTTATTTAAAGAGTATACTTATAAGGTATTAAATGAACAACCCTTAAACAAACGAAATTGGTCTTGTCGTTAAAGTTAATTCCACAAAATGCATTTAACTATTCAAGTCAGAACTGGTTGTTAAGACGCAGATTTTTCATACTTTATGTGATCGTTGGTGTGCGAAGAAAACCTGCATTTCTGTTCATTAAAACTTATGCAATGTAAGTAAGAAAGTACATATCTAGCAAGTCAGAATTGGAACTTTTCACATTTTATGAATATATAATTGGGTATATAATTTTCCGTTAGCATGGATGTGGTTTTCATTGCTTACGCTACCGTAATAACTTATTGAAGTTCTGCGTAACTAGCTTTTACTGGTAACTTTTCTATTTGTAGTGAAATATTCAAACCTAAAGTTAAGTTTGATTCCTTCAACGACATTGCATCCAGTGTGTGATAATATTTACATCGTATTTTACTTATCGTTTGAGAATCCATTTGTTGCTGAACGACACAATGAACATGGATGGACGTAATAGATAAGACTTGTTACTTGGTAATAACAAAACTAACTTTTAACTTTTAACAATTTATTTTAAATATGTTTTAGGGTCCCGCAATTAAAAAAGAAAACCTTCTTGTCGGTATGGAAAATACAGAATAACTCATTTATTTGACTTGGGTTCAGAGAACATTTTCTGTAGAAAGGATAAAGTACCACGATTCAATTTTTTATGAAATAAAGCATTTAATTTGCATGTATTTCTGTAATCATAACTTAATATTTAGAACCTTTGGTAACCACAAAATACACCACATGACCCTATCGTTTGAAATTTTAAAAGCTACTATACCTTGTTTTTAATTTTGTGATATTCATTTGGCAAAATTTGTTGGAGAAGTGACAAATTTAGCATTTTCTACCGCCATGGTATTGTTTGTAGATAGTTGTTTCTTTTATTGAGTTTAAGATGTATTTTTTCTAAGTTGTTTTAAACCTGTTTGTCAATCTTTGGGGACTGCTGATGGTGCTCGAACCTAATGAACACTCTCCCGATTGTTTTTACGGCATTCTACTATTTTTGTACACTGTAAATAGTCAGATTTTAAACTGAATATTTATCGCCTGATTTTAATACTAAACGTGTTTTGTAATAGAGTAAATACAAAAACTCTTCAGTGACCCACTACGCGAACTACAACGTACTTCCACACAGTTGCAAAACCTGTTATGGCGTAGGCTATACATCTTTTGTTTTACTTAAATACTGAAGTAAAATGTGCAAATAAATCCAAAGTGGAAGATCATAAAACTAGTCATATCTTGTCACTTGGATACGAGCCAACCACTGTTTGTTTAACTTCCGCCATCCTACTTTCTTTGTCTAACTTAGGGGCATACAGCCTTTTAACTAAAACGTTTATGAGTTAAATTCCATATTGACGTTTTCGCAAATATTAAGAATATTTGTGTGTAGACCTTTCGTTACAGAGTAATGTATCTCAATTTGTTTTCCTGTATAACGTGACAAAACTAAGAACTACGTTAAGATTACAACATGATGAATAACAACTAATTAAAATATAATATTTTAAAATCAGTCCTATCATTAATTATTATTCAGATCGGAAAAATACCCGAAAGAGTTTACTAGTGTCTAAAAATATTTTTTAGTCATATAAATGTTAAAATATTTATAGAACAATAAGAACTTAGGACTAAGAAACGGATGGAATTAATAGAAATGAAAATGCTAAAGGGGCAGGTTTGAAACCAACTCCAGTCGCTTCTTTAGCTCAAGCATTGCCTTATTACATTTCAAATTAGAACAGCTGTCTCTCTTTGATGTCTTGAGTATTGGGGAATAAATAAATTACTTCCTGGATCATCTTGCGGAAGTTCTTTAAAAGCGAGAGTCTCGGAGAGTTCAATGAATTAAATCTGTGTTATAAATAGACCTTTGATCCCATTCATTCTTTGCAACAAGGGTCGTTGTATTGTTGTAGATTTAATAAAGCATGACGTTACATTATTACGTCGTTAGCGGTAATTATTAATTAATTTTAAGTTGTGTACGCAAATATGCAGTCGGTAATACTGAATAAATAAACATAAAATATAATTATGTTGCACATTATAGTTGTGAAAACAGAGCATGGCCAGTCGGTAGGGGTAAATTTAGACCAAACGTTTCAGTAATTTACAATACGGCTGATTTTTTTTTATAAGTACATTAAAGTATGTAGATTACCATAAAAACAAGTTTACCAGTCTATCGATTTCCCAAAGTTGGAAAAAAATCGATTATCATTTTTTTTCGATTATCCTTAATATTTGGAGCTGGTATGAAGATGGAGAAAAATAAAAATACCACCGTGTAGGGGAGGTATTTTTCAACAAAAAAGTTCATATGTATTTAATTCGTCTGAGCAATGGTTTGTCTGGAAAAAATTCGATAATGCAAGTATGTATTTTGTAGCAGGGGAAATCACTAAAAGGGGACATCTTATTCATATATGAAGCGTTGGCTCATTCTAAATTGGCCGAATTTTAATATATCTAATTGAAACTTGACGTGTAGGAGTTAAAATATATATTTTAAACATTTATGCTGAGTCTCAGCTTGTTATCTTGAAAACGACCCGATCTAGGAGTGGATTTCGATTATCGATTTTAGGAGTACCAGACCCACGAACTAATTTCAATCTATTCCAGTTTCGTCAATTTTTTGAATATCAACATCAAATTTATTTTACAAGTTGAGTACACCAGTATAAATATTCTTAGTAAGTATGGACGATTTTTTCATGTTATTTTTAAAAACGAGGCGCTTGAAAATAGTCTTCTGTTTTACCTATCTCGTTTTAACTATAACACCTTTGGATTCAACGACTCCATTTTCGACATTTTTGAACATATCGATTTAAAAATTGGTACAGAAGTTAAAAACACAATTGTTTTTTGCTATACTTATTTTAAAAGCTACATTTAAAAAATTTACTAATCTGCAGCCGATTAACTCAAGCGTTTTGATGAAAAATCTAAAAAGGTCTAAAATTATACTTTTTTAAGTTACTTGTGCTTTAAAAAGTAAATAATAAAAAAGGTTTATACGCCTTGATCTTGTTTGAATCTATATATTTAACTTGTAAAACAACTTTCAGGTTGATATTTTGAAAATTTCTAAACTGGAGCTGTTTAAAATGAATTGGTGGGACCGGTACTCCTAAAATCGAGAAACCCATTGATAAGTCAAGTGGGTCTAGATCGGGTAATTTTCAAGATAACAAGCTGAGACTCAGCATAAATATTTAAAATATATATTTTAGCTCCTACGTCAAGTGTCAATTCGATATATTAAAATTCGGCCAATTTAGAATGAACCGACGCTTCATATATGAATAAGATGTCCCCTTCTAGTGATTTCCTCTGCTGCAAAATACATACTTGCATTATCGAATTTTTTCCATACAAACCATTGCTCGGACAAAATAAATACATATGACCTTTTTTGTTGCAAAAAAAACCTCCCCTACACGGTGGTATTTTTTATTTTTCTCTATCTTCATCCCAGCTCGAAATATTAACGATAGTTGAAACAAAAATGATAATCGATTTTTTTCGACTTTGGGATATCGATAGACTGGTAAACTTTTTTTATGTTAATCTACATACTTTAAGGTACTTATAAAAAAAAATCAGCCGTATTGCAAATTACTGGTAGTTGTAACCTATACCGACTGGGCTAGCAGGGTATCTGATGATAACGGAGAGTATTGCAAAACGTCGCTTATAGGTAAACTTTGTTTTCTAAATATAAAATACAAATGAACATAAAATTTATAAAAATAGGATATAAGTGAATATAAAATACAATTTACACTTCTAGTCCATATATTGTTTCTCAAATTATAATAAAATTATGATGAACAGTTAGAAAATGTTTTACTATGTTTTTGCAGATTTTTGTAAGCAACCTATAGAATAAAAAAGTTTGCACTATAGTAATTTATTTTTTAAATAAATTATGTATAACATGTTTATTCATTTTGATAATGTCAAGTTTTTAATAAATAAGTACCAATTTGTGTTTAACAGTTTTCTGTTATTAATTACTTATTTTACCCTTTCTAGGCGTCTATAGCAGAATCTTTATTTTTAACAACTGTTTTACCACTTACGGTTTCACTCTCAAACGAATTTTAATAAATGTATAATGAAGCTTCTCCGGCAAGTGGAGAACCAGATATTGCGAGAAAACTTTAATTTTCACTAAAGAATTTCGAAAAGGAAAAATAAAAAATGTTTAATAATTATTGAGAGGAAGAGTTAACTAATCGCCCTATTATTTGTTATAGAAAGTACAACCATCCCAGATTGTGCCTAGTTACCAGGGGTTGCATGCATTACACTTCTTAACACCTTCACTGATAAGGACGCACATGTGAGCTTGACACTGAACACTATGAGAAGCGGCCGACGCACAGTGCAATGCACGCCAACCCCCGTATTGGCAGTATTTTCAATGCACAATGCATTGAGTGCTTCGCACGCCAACCAACGTGTTAAAGTATTTTCAATACACAATGCATTGCGTGCTTCGCACGCCAACTTAAGCCTATGTGTGTCCGCTTTAAAATATTATTGATTATTACGTAGAAAGGTTAAAGTATTTTCTACTCATTTAGGCTATAAATACAAACAATAAAATGTCAGCTCCTAGCATAGGAAATACGAAATTTGCGTAGCAGTGAACGTGTTAACACAACTAATTATTTACTTCTGTAAATTAAACAATGATTTGATTGAGTTCATGGAAATCAAATTGCTCTTGCTTTATGTGTGTGACAATTATGTCACTACTACTAATTTTGATCTGAAAAGCCTACGGTTAATTGATATTATAAATTATGTGACGCGCTCAATATCATGGTTAGGATTGGAGGTCAATCTGTAATAACCTGGAAACTGAAGTTGCGGGAGGCTACGACAAAATATTTATTTTTCCGGTTACTGGAATTATCCGTCCAGTCAGAGACGCAGACCATTCAGAAATATTTGATTTTTTAGGTTTTAGCAAAGAAAAGCTGTATTGTGAAAAACTTGACATCTATTCAAGATTAGTTTAGAAATATCTAAATGAATACATTCCATAATTCGTCGTTATCAGAATTCTTTTAATACATTTGTCTTGAACGTAGGCTCAAGTTATTATGCAACATAGTGATTCATTTTATGATTTAAGGTTCTACAAGATAAAAAATTAAAAACACAGATTTGATAGATTTTACTCTATATTTGAAACAAATTGATATTAATTAAGTTCATTGCTCAAATTTTTATAAATTCGATAAGTTATTTAAACCATTGAATTGGAGTTTAAAGTCTAACTTTGAAATATCGAGATTAAACAATTTGATCAGTTTTACCATAGATCATGAATAATAAATAGATCTTGCATCCATACGGGGGCTGTGGGCCGAAAAAAAGGTTGTCACGAAAATGGTACATGATCGCGCCGCGAGGTAGCGCTAGGGAGAAATCATTGGTAGCATTGGTTTTTCATACAGCTTCCGTCGTTTCCCCAATAGATAACGCCACTTTCGTCGAATTTCCAGTGGAACAAAATATTGCATTGGATCGGAGTTCTATTAGGTTATCCAAATACAATGGTTTTACTTACGAAGTACGGCGAATGTTGCTAAATGCAATATAATAGTGCTGGCGCTGTCTTTGGCTCGCAGGTGATCTCTCGGAAAAGTTCTACAGATAACTCACCAATTTCTGGGTCACTACAAATCACTGAGCGTTTCACGGAAACTGTTATGTGTGCAGTCGGACGACGATTCAGTAGGAAAGGGCATTTACCACCGGGACAACTTTAGGAGACCAGGAAGACGGCCTAACTGTTTTGTGATTGTGTTTACAACTGTGCGTGGCTATTGTTTTCCCAGGGGCTGCCATGACAGTAGTTCCGTAACGTAAGTGGAATAGGGTTATGGGTGAATAGCGCTGTCGAGCTTGGTAACCCTACTAGTGTCAAGTTTATAATTAATTAGTTATTATGTACATGTATTGTTTGTCAAAGCTTGTTACCGTGTGTGGTTGTTCTGAGATCGAAATGTTTACAGCATTAAACCAGGTGAGTTATCAATGATCCACTCACCCTCGGCCTAGTTTTCGGCGTTTAATGACCATTCACTAATACCCCTAAATAAATAGAATAATCAGACATGCTTACTTTTCAATATTCTTGTTAAAATCTCAAAAAATGTGAAATATACATATGTTTAACTTATACTAATCTTGTTTTACCTAAAATATGTAAATTATATATTTTCAAAAACCAGAAAAAAAACTCTAGCTAAACCAGCTAAATGTTTGATATATTTTATTCATGTTTAATGACAAAACAATTCTCTCTACAACCATACTTCCTAATTTAATTTGATCTTCATAAAACACAAGCACCAAAAATAAATAGTAATAAATCAATTTAATCTCTAAAAACTTATTGTTGAACCCCTTTTGGAAGAGTTACTCATCACTAACCCACGCGTTCACATCACCGAGAGGGTGTCCTTATTTAATATACAACACACTTCGGCTTGCGACGTGAAACTACATTTATTATAAAAAAACTAGACTAAAAATTTCACTTTAACATCTCTCTAACCGTTGTATTTGAAATAATGCATATGTAAATATGGAATAAATTAGAAAAGCACAAGGAATACAAAATAGGGCTTGATACATGTTCTTCCCCAAGTCCATGTAAGCTTATACTTGACGCCATGCATAACAATATATATATTTCAGAAGGATCTTTAGAATCAGAATAAATGTTTGTTCGGGGAAAAGCTATTTGCGTATTTTACACGAATCCATTATTATTTATAAAATAGATTTGGTATTGTTCCTGTGAAAGTAGGCCTACAACTAAAAATAATTTGTATTCCTATCTATAATTATTACACTAACGTTTAAATAAAAAAGTACATAAATCTTAAATCTCCAAAAACTATAGAATATAAAATAGTTCATTATAAATACATATAATATAAATACAGTTTTACAAATCCCATTAAAATTATAAGGTCAATAATTTCTGATATTAATTAAACAACTCAAAAGAAATAAATATAAACAAAGAACAAATCAAATAAACATTTGTAAAACATATAAAACAACTAAAAATATGCTTAACCTTAAACAAAAATTAAGAAAGTTTCCCGTAAAACCGAAAATCATGCATATAAATTTATTGAAGATAAACTGGGCAGTGGAAGATACAAAATGCTTGGTCTGTTAGTAACAGAAGCAACGACTAGGTGATGGATCTCGCTAATTGGTTCGAAGAGGTGGAATAATTATGCCTCAGTTGACTAATTGTTTCGATTATTTTAAACCAGAGTATGATTTATGGACAAACATGCATCATGATTTTCACAACCTGAATCCTTTGACTTTTACAGGTATTAAACCATCTAATGTTTACAATAGTTATTGCAAAATATCTTATGTCGTAAAGGTTATGTGGATTTGCTATTAGTAATTACATATTTATATTAGCAGTTCTATATAGTTCAAAAATGTATTTGTTTAAAGTGGTAACTAGAGAAATGTTTTACACTCTTCTATAAAATTCTTTACAAATATTTTTAACGTTTCATAATTAATTTATCCTTTTTTGCCTTCATTGTTTCTGTCAAGCCTTATCCTTGTTAAATTCCAGTGATATATATATAGTATTATACATTAAAAACATCTAAATTTAAAGTGATACATTTACCAGTTCTTGAGAAAAGTGTAAGTGACTACTGGAAAACTCAAATTAACGACATGCAATACGAATGACAACTTTTTACTGTAGCAACTATAATTTGAGTATTGTAGCTCGCAGTACATCACTGAAGATGGCAACTTTATCGTTGAAACGCGTTTGAGTTAATACACGCATTAGTTGTGAGATTATGTGTTCAAGTTTTATTCTATAAAGTACATCTTCTCTCAAGTCAAGCTCAATATTTACTTAACAGATTACATTGTTAAGTTGCCCACCATTTTGTGCCCTTAGTGAAATAAACGTTTTTAGTAACTGTACTATAAACAAGTTAACTTTTGTTGTTTTTGTTTCCATATCTAATACCTTCTCAAAGTAAACTAATATTATAAAATGGTATAGAATGTTGGCCTTCTTATGTACTATAATACTCCTATAATATTTAGGTACTCCTAATATTTTAATGACGAAATATTTATTTTATGTCTAACAGTATTGTGACAATGTACAATATTGTCCTTTCTTATCAAAATAAATTAATATTATCAAGAGGTAGATTTTGTGTGTTTTGTTATCATGTTTAATATAGCAATTTGTATATTAAACAACAACATAAATAGGTAATTTATGTTTGCTTGTTATTTAATATAGCTCTTATTTATAGTACACGTATATAATAAAGAGTTATCTTGATTAAGTGTTTGTTTTAATGTTTTATGAAGACAATTATTGGTAAACTAATAGTATACAGAGGTACATTTTGTGTAGGTTTATGTTTGTTTTCATGTTTAATATAGGTCTAAAAATTTTCATAGTAAACTAATATTTTAGAGATACAGATTTTGTGTATGTTTGTTTCCTCGTTTAATTTACAAATTTTGTTTATAAAATAATATTATAAAGAAACACATTTTCTGTATGTTAGTTTCATGTTAATATAAATTTCTTTATAGTAAACTAATAATATAAAATGTAATTTTTGTTTGTGTGTTTGTTTAATACAGATATTTTGTATACTAAACTTATATATAAAGAGGTTAGCTTGATTGTGTGTTTCTTTTAATGTTTAATACAGAAATTGTTTTAGAAAACAAACATTATAAAGAAGGAAACTTTGTTTGTATTTGTTAAAAATTTGAACGATTTTATTTGCCACAAAGATAGTTATGATACCATAATCTCATGAACGATCAGAACATTGAAATCGCATACACTATAATCATCCCGGCAATCATCTTCAAGAAGTAGATCTATTTTTAGAGAGTTAAACCAATAACACGATTTCTTCCTTTAACTAAAAAAGCAAATCCTGTAATTAATCTTATCGTTAAAAATCCATTATGTTATAATTTATTTCTCTTGGATTACTAACATCGAATACAGTTTACACGTGGCTACTAACAGGTCTGTTTCATTCATAAAATTGTACTGTATTTTTAACTTCAAGCATACCCGTCTTCAGAGACATCAAACGAATAAAACCTTATTTGGTTACCTCTGTGGACACGGATACTACAAAGATGCCAGAATATCGTGCACTTTATTTTTCAATCCTATAGTTTCTTATTTGTTTATTATTTCGTCTTTGTAACTTTGTATGTAATCCTACTTATGCCTGATACAGTTTAAAATATTTCAAAGCTAACGTATATTAGATCAAGATATATTTTCGTCTTACAGTTTTACTTCTTCATGCGTAACGTACTTTTTTAAACTAATTTATACTAGTTAATTTAGCGTAGAAAGAAGGGCGAAATCCGTTTTCAGTAACCGGAAGCTAATGACAGCTGTCTGTATAGTCACGTCAAATAATTGTTGACAGTGTTGCCACATTTGGCCTATTGCCACAAACTACAACTCCATCGTTGCCTATTAGCAGTATGCCTGTCGGTTTGGACATTAGGCTTTACTTGTTAAAATAACTCCTGTCAACCCACGTTCCTCTCTTCATTCATTGTTGACGACCCGGTCTATGTATAACCTAAGGAGTTTTTCGGTCATCTGTGTGTCCTAGATATTTTTTCGGCGTGCATTTGAATAAAGTTTCTTTCCACGAATTTTAATCGTATGGATTTTTGATTACAAACAAAAGTGTTTTCAGAAGTAAATGTGTGAAGCCATTGGTTTATGTGTGAAGCCATAGTAAATGTGTCAATCCAATAGTTTAAGTATCATTAAAGTTTAAAAATACTAATATTAATATGGAAAGCTGAACAGGAACTACATACAATTTTAAAGTCTGGCAATACTTATTTTAAAGCTATTACTTCTATTCTACGACTGAGCTTTAAATTTCTAACTGCAAAATTGTTATTCATGTCAGTGTACCTCTTACTTTCTAGACAACTGTTCGGAATGTAACATTTTAAAGTCGTGTAGTTGGATTCTTTTGAGTTTGTAGTATGGAGACATAGATCTATAGGCTCTGTATACTTTTTGGCAAATTTTAGGTTAAAAGGAATTTTTAATACTATGAACTGAAATATCATATAAAAAGAGTTCTGGAGTGAAAGGCCTTGATAGCATACGAATACAACAGTGTATCTGTTATATTGAAAAAGATTTACAACAATGTTTTAGTACTTTGGTTTCCTTATTTAGGCTAAACTTGTATTTTGAATTTAGATATTCAATAATAATTTGTTTCTAATTGTTGATGTAAATATATTTACATGATTACGATTTTATTACCATAAGTGTAATTAATATGTATTGCAGTATATTTTAGTAGCAAATGATGTATTTGTTAAAAAAATATATTCTAAAAAAAATATATTAGTATGCAATAAAAAAGTATAATCTATCGATGAAAAAAAAAAAAATTGAATAATATTCAACATCACTATTTTTACTATACGATACAACAATTTTACTGTCTTTTTAGGACATTTAAAATAAAGTAAATAAACATAGTACAAAATTTAAATGCTAAATAATAATTAATACTAAAATAGCGTAACTGTCTTGAACGATAAGATAAAACCGTTCAAGTTTTGGTTAAAGCTACTGAACAGACAAAAAGATATATTTCTAAAAGGTAAGACATATATTTTAGACGTGTCTCACAAACTGGAGCAACAGTAAAAGTACAACGTATGTCATGACCAAGAAAAATGTAAATGACACTTTGGGAGACAATAGTTTATATTTGACTAAAGAATTTCATGGAAAGTGTGGCCCACGTCACATGTTAAGTGACGGTTCAAGGGCCGACTCAACTCGTTCGTTTCTAGAGTATTTAGATTCTTTTCTGAAACAATGAAAAAGAACCAATACAAAATTTACTGAATTGTTTGTTTCATACTTTTCTACCTGTCGTACATGTATACTGTATATACGCACAAAGTTTTTTTTATCTTAAAAACACTTAAATTTTGTAAATTATAGACATAAAAACTAAACAAAATCACTTGTTAAACTTATACCTACATGATCTATCTATTCAATAATGAATATTAATAACATAAAGTATGATTTTCCTGAATTAGGGTTACGTATGACGTTATGGTTACTAGAGAAGGCAATACGTTGTTACTTAGAATACAATTATTTGTATTAAAATATCTACACTAGAGAAGACCTGGTTTTGTAGAGACCTCACATTCCTTGACCAATGTGCGAGTGAAAAACGAAGGCTATATTAGGTAGAACGTTTGAGTTTTTCGGGGATAATTTGGTTAAACAAAATATGGTCACAGATTAATCTTGTTTTAATGTGTTAAATGTTAGGCATTCATTGAAGTAAGTTAGGAATAAATAAATAACAAATATAAGTTTTAATAGTTAAAGCCTACAACAAATCCGATAAATGTTTTACTTTGAAAGCTGTAATCCTACTCAAGTTACTAATATTAATAATTTTGAATTTGGTTTAGTACGTTTACCTCTTTTAAAAAAGATTAATCTGCAAACATGTTAAAAAACGTGAACAATCAGTATGCACTATATTTTAAAAAGCAATTATGCATTCTAGTAAATTACTAAGAATTGTTATTTTATATTCTTACGATATTTCGTCTTCCTTTTAACTTGCAATAATAGTAATTATATAAGCATACTTAGTACAAAAAGGGATAAAAAGAGTGACTTTCGGCATAAAAAATTTACCATTTTATAAATATATTTTAGCATACAAAATGGACGAAATTTTTAAACAGCAAATTAAAAATATCTAAATTGGGTGAACAATTTCGAACGGTACAAAACGTTGTGTAAAACTTATTATTTAATCTCAATCTGTCATCAGTTTTCTTAATTTTGTAAGAAAACAAATTGGCGGACAGAGCGAAAAATTGTAATTTCAGACATAATTTTTGTATGGAAATTTTAGATCTTCTCTACCCAATGAATAATTTTACAAAGTAAGGGCAATCTATGCTGCAGATTTTCAAAACAGCCTATATACAGGGTGGAACAAAGTTAGTGTTAAAAACTTCAAGGCGTTATTGAGCATGCAAATTGCAACAAAACTGTGCAATTCGGATAGTTCTACCTCACTCCACCTTCCAGAAACAGTCATTTTTCGATTTTTCCAAATTTCGTGACATTGCCCATGAAAATAATTTTTTTTTAAACTTTTACCAAACTTATTGCCACTTTGTATGACTTTTTTGGAAAGTACATAACATTTTCTATCAGAATAATTTGTCAATAATTAATTATGTTTAACGCCCATTGCCGCCCCTAAGGCGAATAGGAAAGGTCATTATAGTATACCATTTTAAAGCTTAAGATGTGGGAAAGTTTTTGTGATATTTGACAGTTTGTAGTATGACGCATATGAAAAATTTCTTAAGTAAGTTTTAGCGCCCTTTTTCTTAATTTTCCAAAATATTTTTTCAAGTAGAATTTACAAGGTTTTAAGAGGACTTGATTGTGGCAAACCATACTTATTCTGATAGAAAATTTTATCTATACTTTCCAAAAAAGTCATAAAAAATGGTAATAAGTTTGGGAAAAGTTGAGAAAAATTAGATTTTCATGGGCAATGTCACGAAATTTGGAAAAGTCGAAAAATGACTGTTTCTGGAAGGTGGAGTGAGATCTAGAACTGTCCAAATTGCGCAATTTTGTTGCAATTTGCATGCATAATAACGCCTTGAAGTTTTTAACACTAACTTTGTTCCACCCTGTAGATATAGGCCTATGCATAATATAATAAATACATTTTGCTAAGCACTAACAAAATTAGTTGTGTCAAAATAAATTTGTCAAAATGTGGGTATTCAATGCATATTTTGGCCTCAGGTAGTTAAACACCCTAGAAATATATGAAATGTAATATTTAGGAAATGTGATTTGTATAATATGGCTTATTCAATTGACAGTTATTTTTTGGATAAATTATTATTGTGAAACTATCCACTAGTATTGCATAACTAAAAAAAAGTAAATTTATTACTTGTTGTTTAAAAAACATTTATCCCATTTGAAATGATTTTATTTTGAATGTAGGAAAGTACACACCTAGGCACAATATAGCACTTTTATTTTTTATCAGAATGTTTTTACTTTGAACCAGAAGTTAAAAAGGAAAAATCGTGTAAAAACGTCTGTAAGTAAATTATAAAGACGTGAGTTTCCTTATATATTAGCTAAAATCTGAAAAATAATCTGTTTTTTTTTTTAATTCTACTGATTGTTTTGCATTGTTGACACAGAGAAATACAGTTGACTTTTAGTTACTAATTTTCTTAAATTGGATCTTAATAGAAAAATAAGTTGGAAATAACATGTTTCTCATTTAAATTGTAATAAAATAATGCAATTAAGAACTAATACATTATTAACATCATGTGTCACTTTAAAATTGTTTCACTAAAATAAAAGCAGCTTTGGTTGTTATGAAATAATTGCATAGTTACATTAACCATATATTTAAGAGAGGGCTCTGACCTTTGTTCGCTTGGCTCCATAGCCTCCACGTCTAAGCCAATGCAAACAGATTATTGAATACTCTGACATTTTACGGAAAAGACTATTGATTACGACAGAGGCACTGAATAATCAAATGTAGGGGGGGGGGGAGGCACTTAGCGGTGACCTGAATTCTGACTCATTTCACAGAAGGGAAGGTTATTTGTATGAATGACAGCAAATAAGCTTTTTAACTGCATCGCTTACTACTAGAGTTCAATTAGACTAATTTGAATAATTTTAGTATTGTTGGAGAGCATTTCTTGATTGAATTTCAAAATCATTTCTAATACACTTCTTGTCTGCTTGAAAAATAAAAAGATTCTACAAACTGTCCTTAATTTTTAGATAAGTCACCCGGTTTTCAGCATAGGTTTCCTAAAATAGGTTATTTTACAACTATTGTTTCAATTTACCAAATTTGCTAAAACCGGTCAAATCAGCCTAGCTGAACTCTAGTATCAAGCGCTCCGGTAAAACAAAACAAATTCCTCTCATTCATGCAAAAAATCTGGCCCTACTGCGCATGAGTCACACCCTACCCAGATCTAGACTTGGAAATTTAAACAATCCTACAAACTAACCTTAATGTTACCAGTTTTTCCGCATAGGTTTTATAAAATAGGTAATTTGACAATTATTGTTTTTATTTACCAAATTTACTAAAATCAGTGAAGTAAATCTGCAGAAAAGAGCATTTCAAATAATATTTTTACTAAAAACCTGTAAAGTTCTATACTGAAAAAAATTCTGCAATTTCTACAACAATACAAAACTATATTTTGGCTTATAACGGCTTATTTTGACCAACATTTTGAATCAAATTAATAATTAAGAAATTAAAACCTTAATAATTTATTTGACGTTTGTCTTGACAATACTATTTTTAAATTAATTTAAAAAAAGTGATAACCTAATATTGACAAAAATATCATGTATATTAACAACTACTAATCGTATAAGTAAGTCATGCAATAGAATGTAGGTTTCGTTAAATTTTTTCATTTATTAATGTGTATAGTACAAATATTGATACTTTCAAGCATTTTCATTTTACCACATCACCAGTAATTTCAGATCTACATTTTCGATCGGTTGCTGAATAAATACAGCCACAGTTGTGATTGGAGTCGATGCTGAATATGAAAATGTGTTCGAAAATCTAGTTTAGTCATGAAAATAAACTAAGCTGATTGTATTTATTCTTTGAATAACATTTCTTATCATTGTTTGCACTTTGTGAAGATGAAACACAACTAAACACGGCTTGGCCGATATAATCCTTCAACACAGATCAATAAATAAACACAAAGAACCACTCTATGTTCAATTCCATAGACAGGTAGAAAATACCTATCGATAAAGCTAAAAACAAATGTACCACAGATGCACTACAGTTCGCGAGTTTCTAATGTTTTTGTGTTTGTTAAATACACAATGTTGAATGATAAGGTACTCACAATACAATTATTTTTCATTTAATTTTTTGTGTGCGTAGATAGATCAATATATAAACTATATTGAAACTCTTACTTAATATAATGTAAATTTGTAAGACAATGTAAGAAAGGATGCTTATTCAGACCAATCAGAGAGTGAGCAATGTTTTGTTTCTTTCAATGCACGACTAGTATCAACAGGTAAGCTCCAACTTGACATAATTCAACGGGCAACCACGTATATGAATAGTTTGTGCCGCACCCATTTTTTAATGTTGGATTCTCTAAAGCATATTTTTACCATACTGCTTTATGATTACACTATTAAAATCGTCATAGATTTCAAGTTCACATCTACAATTTCAACTGGATGAAATTTTTAAAACCATTATGAATAGGCCTACAAATTTTCTACAGTATCATTCCAATATTTATATTTAGAGAGCACGAAACAAAATACAATCTGTTGAAAGTAGTTGAGTTAATTCCAATGGCGTCAGTTCATAGTGACATTCTAGGCCGCGACGTGTCACCGGTCATATACGGCTTAGATTTATCATCTAACTAGTTCGTTAATACTATTACTTAGATGAGGACAGGTGACAGAGAATATATGATCCTGACAGTGTGACAATCGCAGGGAATCAATTAATTTGAACCTTTGCGCGTTGTGGTAATATATACAGTACGTAGTGGTAATATAGGGACTTGGTTCTTAAGGCTCTTCTATACCTTGAGGAAAACTCCCGAGTGTACAGTATGATTTCAATACAAAAGGTCTGACTGAAGCCGCAAAATCGTTGAAACATGCATTCGTAATGACGTGTTTCGGATTATATTTATAAATTAATAACCTGGGAAACTACTTTCAGTTTTAAAGAAGGCGTTATATTTTTTACGTGTTAGCTTAAAATATGGAAATTATTGCTTAAAACTCCCAAAAAATGCGTTAAAAATAATCGAATTTTACTCAGTTAAACTGTTGATTAAAAGGAGTTGCCGTCGATTTCTTTTAATTATGAAATATAAGACAAAAGCACAAAGCCTTTAAGAACAATTTAAGATGTTTCACAACTACTTAGATTGAAAAACGGTGTCCGAAACAAGTTAGTACGAAGTGCATATTTTTACTGTTTTACGCAAGGTATAGAAGACCCTTAACATTATAAACATGTGTATATTGTCTGAATTGTAGGACTTGTGAAGATTGTTTGGAAAATATTACGATTATAATGCAATATAGATAATATTATAAATCATCCAGTGTAAACAGTATTATCGTGTCATCCAGTGACTCTAGTTTCACCTTTAAAAAAATGTTCGAACAATTAAGTTCACTTAAGCTCAGAATAAAAAATATATCGGCAAATAATAACTTGTTGATTTAGATTTTTATAAAATGTACTTTTAATGATGCATTTACTACCTAGCTATCTAGTATTACATTAACATATTTCGCGTTTTTAAAATGACAAAAAAAATATTGATTTGTTACGAACAAAATCTACAATTACAATCGGGGATCTATCATACACTTTGAAACTTTCAATTTGAAATATAAAAATAAATTTAAAAACTAAGGTAATGACACTTTCAAAATATGTTTGTTGGACCCAAATATTATAAGATCATTCGTTTGGAGTTTCTTCGCTTAATAAGTGAGTAAAAATAAAAAGGCGATGGATACATTAAATTTAACCTGCTAACAAAAGAAATTCTCAAATAAACAACTATGGGAGATTAATTATCTCATAGCAGAGCTTGCTACAATTGGAACGTCTTGCAGATCAAAACTTGCAATGTAGGTTGTGTAGTTTCGAATCTAGTTACTGGCTCTCTATT
Organism: Philaenus spumarius; assembly: GCA_018207615.1. Classification (NCBI taxonomy): domain Eukaryota; kingdom Metazoa; phylum Arthropoda; class Insecta; order Hemiptera; family Aphrophoridae; genus Philaenus; species Philaenus spumarius. The sequence continues at coordinate 78,228 of JAGFPH010001578.1, forward strand.
TTCTCTGCGATTTTCTAAATCGCTTATTATTTTATCGAAGAGAAAAGTAATTATTGCATTCTACAAATAGTTATCGCAAACAAATGTAGATTTGTTACATACGTAAATGCCTATTTTCATTTTTATTAACGTGTTTACTGTATACCAGACCTACTAAGACTTAGTACGAAGTAGTGTTACTATCCTGAATTCCAGCGACTAAAGTAAAACCTGATCAACTGTGTTAGCCTGATTGAGTCAAGGAGCATATAATATAAATCATGTCAACTTTAGGAATCCTTACAACGAAACAATTATTAATTCAAATTAAGGTAAAAAAACAAAAACATAGATATTTAAAAAATTTAGTTTAAGCTTGTAAATATAAGTTAACGAAACACACTTGTTTAGGTATTACTTAATAACGGCTAGTTTTGTTTTGACTTCGTAGACGTGCTTATGTACAAATTATATAAGTGTCTTTGATGTAGAGACTACCAGAAATTTATCCTAATTTAAATCATACTTGAATGCAACACCAGGTTTACACATTGTTTAAATGTTGACGCTTGTAAGTTTATTTAATCTTATTTCAGCACTATAAAAATGGGTACATAGAACTATAAAAATAGTAGTCAGTCTAAGTTGGATGTGTTAAGTGACTTCAAAGTCCTACCACCTCTACAAAATCGTGACAAGAATCATTTATTTGAGCTTTGATTTTTGTATTCGACAAATATACAATTAAAAATATTGTTTTAATAAGAACTGGATGATAAATGTTATAATCAGGATTCTAATGGGTTCTGTAGTCAATTGTCTTACCTTAGTGTCGTCTAATACTGCTATAACAACATAAATCTTGACGCCTTAAGTACTGGAAGAAAATATTTTAACTTGTTTTTTTCTAATATATTAGGACCATACTTTTTCTACGTATGGCTTTGTTTTTTATTAACTCACACAATAACAAAAATGTGTGCTTACAAAGTTAAAACTTTAAGAAAAATTATTATGGCGAAAGAGGTATAACTGTCAAGTTACGTTTTTTTTAAATTATTACGACGAGTATTAAAACAACTCAATAAACCAATTTTAAGTGTTTGACAATGCTTGAATGAAACCGGTGAAAAGATCTGTCATGGAAATTATCTCTGTTAGACAGGAATGAGAGCAAAACATCGGAAAGCTTATTTGTACTTATATATATAGACTAGCTGACCCGTACGGCGTTGACCGTGGTGGTTGGTATTTCAGTCTTTTTAACGTAATTGTATTCTTTTTAAGTGTTCAGTCAGTGAGTGGTATTTGGCTTTTATATATATAGATCTTAAATAATAAAAGCACTATTGTCATAATAATAAAAGATCTGAAATTATGGTTTCAGTAACTTTGATCCCCCCAAACCCCTCCTAAAATTTCGAAATTTTTCATACCCTTTCTTAGTAAGCACCTATGGCCCTAGAGGAAGTTACATACCAAATTGCATTTCAATCCGTTGGGTAGTTTAGAAGAAATCGTGATTTAATAACTTTGGTCCCCCCAAACCCCTCTAAAATTTCGAATTTTTCCAAACCCTTTCTTAGTAAGCACCTATGGCCCTAGAGGAAGCTACATACCAAATTTTATTTCAATCTGTTCGGTAGTGTTTGAGAAATCGTGATGAGTGAGTGAGTGGTATTTCGCTTTTATATATATAGACTAGCTGACCCGTACGGCGTTGCCCGTGGTGGTTGGTATTTTCAGTCTTTTTAACGTAATTGTATTATTTTTTAAGTGTTCAGTCAGTGAGTGGTATTTGGCTTTTATATATATAGATCTCAAATAATAAAAGCACTATTGTCATAACAATAAAAGATCTGAAATTATGATTTTAGTAACTTTGGTCCCCCCAAACCTTTCCTAAAATTTCGAAATTTTTCAAACCCTTTCTTAGTGAGCACCTATGGCCCTAGAGGAAGCTACATACAAAATTTCATTCGAATCCATTCCGTAGTTTTGAAAAATCGTGATTTAATAACTTTGATCCCCCCAAACCCCCCCTAAAATTTCGATTTTTTTTAA
>JAGFPH010001578.1:105270-149996 GCA_018207615.1 Philaenus spumarius
GTATCGAGGAAAGCAATTTATTACAGCACCCGAGCCTACAAGACACTAACTGTAATTTATATAATTTTTGTTCAACTCAAGTAATATCACTTTATTATGTGTACGTACAAGATTAAAACAGTGGATAAATTAAATAAACTCTAATTTAACTATGCGTATGGTGCTTTTTTTCTCTATATGTACCTGAATAACAATGAAGTGATATTTCTTGAAATACTAAACTTATTTAGTTGTATCATCTTGTTGAATCACGACTAACGCAATAGCGTAAATGTTAAACATTTAAAATATCTAAAACTGAAAGCGTTTCTACTTAGAAGTTTGAGGATTTAAATGGGTTTTTTTATTGTTCCGTACCAAGAAAAACTAAATACTAATATTGTCAAAACGGTACAATTTTTTAATATGGGTTAGCAAAAATATTTAAACTCAGTAAGTTGTATATGAAATTAAAGGTTTACATTGACGACTACAAAAATGTAAATATATTTTTATATTTGTATCTATGCTATAATATATATTTATATTTTTTAATACTAAATAAAACAAACATACTTCCTTAAAGTAAGTATAAAGATTCAATTCAAACCCGCATTGGCTTCTACTGGAATAGTTTTATATTACTTAAATAGTAGTATTACTTAAATTACTTAAATAGTAAATTGGTTAAATAATTTTATAATAGTTGTTAATTAAAGTTTTAACTATTGCAGATATTTATTTGGAACTTTGATTATTCGATATTTTGGCCCAGAAAACTAAAGACTTTTCTGTCACAAATTACACTTCGCGAACTTTGTCGCAGAGATTGTTTTAAAGTGTTTTACTAATTCACTGTTATAACTCTTGAGTTTCTATCTAAGCATTATCAATATTTCTAAATATTTATTTGGTTTAATATTTTTCAAGTAGATTTGTCCCTTTAACACAGATCACTGTTCAGTCATTTTTCCTCTTATTGTGTTATAACTGAACGTGCTTTCGTTATCAAATTCAGAACTGATGATATAAAAAATATACACTTTAGAACTAAACTGTAGGCTATTGTTAAATGATACATATTTTAAATTGCAATTCTTTTAGTACATTTGGTTAACAATTATGTCGCAAGATATTTGTCTATAAATTGTTCCAAAAATGCGAGAAATAACTTTTAGAACTTTATCTTAAATTTTAATACTTAGTCATTTGACGCCCAAAGTGCAAAAAACCTCCCCTCCTTTCTATCCCAAAAAACATGAAACGTTCCTAACATTTAATCTTTGAAAAAATCTAGAAAATTTAACTTTTTAAGAATTTTTAAGGACAATTAATTTTAAGTCATGTTAACTTAGTAATCTAATATTTTAACTATACTAGAAACTGTTTATATAATTACATGGTTTTAGAGTTCAAAATAATAGTATTTTTAAACTATAGAATTATTTCTGTACGGGCCCACGCTCATTTAAAAAAAATAATAATAAAGTGATAAAAATTGCGATAATTACGTAAATTAGTCACCAATTTGTGCAATTTGTTTCCTATTTATCCTTGCGGCAAATGTTTGTTACAAAGTCACCCAAACGATTCGTACAATGTAAAACGAGACACCAACCCCGTTTTGTCCGTAATTGCAAACGAACAAAGTGGGCATAATCCTTATTCAGTAACTTCCGAAATATGTTTGTCATTTTATTGCTAAATAAACATCTGTTAGATTCCAGTTAAACTTTAGAAGGATATTTAACTGAAGTAGAAAGTGAAAATACACACATTGAGGCTTTCTTTTACTTTCTCACTATACCATAGTATAGAGAAAGTAAAGTGATCGCAAAAAAATCGTTGTTGAGTTTTTTGTGGAAATGCCCGTTTTGGGACCCCCTGAGAAAAAAGTGGTTTTTACAAAATTTCGTCTGTATGTGTGAATGTATACAAAGCTAGAGAGAAAACTATTCTATTTCGAACAAATGTGCACTAAACATGTAAATTAGGCCTGTATGGATGCACGAAAAAAGTTATTGAAATTTGTTTTAAACAACCCCCTTTTTGGCCAAAAAACCCCCAAAAAATCAGTTATTATTTTACTATAAAAAACGGCTCTTAAGATTTTGATAAAATTTGGCTTAGCCTATTTGTAGCCCTTGATGTATCCTACTTTATGCGAAAAACCGTATATTTTTAAAAATTCTCGTTTAGCTAATAATAATAATAGATTTTTTGGAGTTTTTTGGCCGAATAGGGGGTTGTATTTCAAAAAATTTCAAAACCTGTTTTCAAGCATCTATACAGCCCTAATTGACGTATTTGGTGCAAATTTGTTCGAAATCGATAGAATAGTTTTCTCTCTAGCTAATAATAATAATATTTATTGGTTAATCTCCTAATTTAATATCACCTCTTCTACCCCTCCTACAATTATGAAGTCACAGTGAATCTGTTTAATAATTTAAATATGTTTGTGAGAAAGTATGTGCCAGTTCCTAGTACCGTTTATTTTTACTATCGTAGAAACAATATGTTTTGTTTATGTACAGGGAGCTAACTTTATAAATTACACTATTTATCACACAATAAAACCAAAGACTTAGTATTTCTGTTGTTATCTCGTTTATAAACAATAACAAATGTTTAATGGGGAAACTTCATTAAGTTTTCTTGCAATTAAACACACATGGCGCGGAACACTAAGACTTATACTCGCATTTGAATTACTTGTATTAATGTTTTTCTTGGAGTGTGCAGTATATACCCTTAAAAATATTTCTAACGTTTTAAGTATACAGGGAAGTATTATGGAAAGGGAGTATAATATTCACAAAATGCAATGAAACAGGGTTTTCAGACATACATACAAAATCATATTTGACATGACATTGAAATAAACGCAAGTAAACTTTTAGAGGGATCAAATGTTTAATTAGCATGCAAATGATAAATGTAATATTTGATCATTGGTTTGCTGCTACAATTAATAGCAATAATTTTACTTCAAATTTGAAATCTAAGGACTATTAGTGAATACCAAAGATAACTTTAGTACAAATCAAAACTAAAAGTTTCTAAACAATATAATAATATATTTAAACATTATTATATTGTAGATGACAAAAATTAACACAAGTAATAACTTTAACTGTCAAAATGAATATATATTATATTATTTTATTAAAATAAAATATTTAAAAAAGAAAGGTGGGAATGCCGACAGAAGTGAAAACTGTAATGAATATAAATTGTTGGTCATATTGGTTTAATCTGAAATTTGATTGTTTTAACACACAAGAATACACTATTTTAACACAACTTTCGAAATGAGAAAGCCCAATGTCCATTTTAGAGGTATTACTAAGTAAACTATATTAGCGCAATTTACAAAATGAGGAAGCACAGTGTCCATTTTAGAGGTATTAAAAGTAAAATATCTGAACACAACTTACGAAATGAGGAAGCACGGTGTCCATGTCAGAGGTATTACCAAGTAAACTATATTAACAAAACTTACAAAATTAGGAAGCACAATGTCCATTTCAGAGCTATTACAAAGTAAACTATTTAACACAACTTACGAAATGAGGAAGCACAATGTCCATTTCAGAGGTATTACAAAGTAAACTATCTTAAAACAACTTACGAAATGAGGAAGCACAATGTCCATTTCAGAGGTATTGCCAAGTAAACTATTTTAACACAACTTAAGAAATGAGAAAGCACAATGTCCATTTCAGAGGTATTGCCAAGTAAACTATTTAACACAACTTACGAAATGAGAAAGCACAATGTCCATTTCAGAGGTAATTCCAAGTAAACTATTTTAACTCAACTTACAAAATGAAGAAGCACAATGTCCATTTCAGAGGTATTACCAAGTAAACTATTTAACACAACTTACGAAATGAGGAAGCGCAATGTCCATCTCAGAGGTATTACTAAGTACACTATATTAACACAACTTACAAAATTAGGAAGCACAATGTCCATTTCAGAGTTATTACAAAGTAAACTATTTTAACACAACTTACGAAATGAGGAAGCACAATGTCCATTTCAGAGCTATTAAAAAGTAAACTATTTTAACACAACTTACAAAATGACAATGCACAATGTCCATTTCAGAGGTAATACCAAGTAAACTATATACTCTGCCATATATACATGTGTACTATATATATATATAGTAGAGCGTGACGGAATAGAGAGTGACGGAAAAATGAGTGACGGTAAAATCCGATTCACCGCCCGCAAACTTTTTTGGACGCGGTGCGCCAATTTCACTTCAAAAACTCTTCCACGTTTGTATATATACTTTCAAATAATGAAGTACGTCAACTGAACTAACAACTCTTAAACCTTTAAAAAGTGTTTGACCAACTTGACGATTGTGTTTCCCAAAGAACTTGAACAGGATCAGCTAGGTAGCTCTCAATCATTGTGTAAAAGTAAACTGCGAGGATTAAAGGACAATTTGTACCTGTTGTAGACCTTAATCTGCTTTTACAAATCACGCGAGAGTAATGGATGGCCGTAGTTTACTCCTTCTGCGGTCTGTTACACTGAACTTACGATCGTCTCGCACTGTATTCCCTTCTTTAGTTTTCACGTTAGTCTTGTTTTCAATTATTCAAATTTGTCTTTTCTTGAATCACTTGTATTCAACGTAGTTTTGGATTTTTTTTTAATAGCTTTTAGGGACTTCTGGATGCAAAACTAAACCTATTAAGATTTTATGATATATATATATATATATATATTTATTATATATATATATATTACATTCCGAAGTCTAAGTAGGAAGTTTTTGTATTTAACGACAATTGCTAGAAGTGACCATTTAACAAATTTGTTTGATCAATTATTGATTTTAGCTGTACCCAATGTGGCTAATTGTTTACAAAACTGTTTGAAATTCCACTAATACGCAGACTGTATGAATCTAACGTAAATTTCCTTTTTAAGGGTTGAACGTAACAACATTTATAATCCATCCAAGAATTTAAAAATTAGGAAGAGGAATTACATTTTTAAGTTTGTTCTCCCCTAGCTTCATCAGTTTTAAGAATATTTTTATCGATATATTTTGCTTTAGTTTAATACTTTTATTTTACAATCACTGATGATTAATTTACACCAATTTTGTGTGTGAGAAGATATAAAGAAATGTTTACAAATGATAGTCTACATCTGTTTTGAGGTAGGATGCAGTAAAGCAAAGATTTTCTGCATTATAATAATAATATTTAACGTATAATTAAACCCTAATCAAGAGTTTGTTAAACTGTAACACTTCTTATTTTATTATTATCATTTCAATTCAATTTTGTAAATGTGAAATATATATATATATTAAGAGATCGATATAGAATTAGAAGAACAAAACAGATACGTCAAATAAATGTTGGAAAGGAGAACGTTATCATCCTGCCCAGGCTTTACAAACCACTGAACACAATTTACAATACGTGGTTTCTCTGGGGCTATTAACCGTCAGGTAAGAACATAACACTCCACTTTCCATGCATTCACTCTCACTTTGTTTTAATAAATTTATTTGAACTATACAAATTATGCATGCAAATTAAAGCGGCCTTCCTTTCATAAAATACATAAAACTAAATAATTAGAATATAATAATCATAATTTTCAGCGGTTCCTACTGGGACATTCCTTCAAGAGAAATAAAATTGTCCTTTAAAAAGTAAGAAGTCATAATTTCCTTAACTTCGTTAAACTCTCAATTTGTAACTAGTTGTTATATATCTAGCAGTATTAAAAAAATTAAATAATTATTGACCGAGCGTAAGCGAGGTCTCCGTTTTAACTCGACCTTTCGGCATTTCGTCTGTGTGTCTGTGTGTCTGTCTCACGATTACGGTCAAACGCCTTGACCGATTTTGAAGATTTGTTGCAGGAATGTTCCTTATTCCTAGGCCGAGCCATGTATGTATACGGTTTTTTCCATTTTTCATTTTTAACCCCTTAAAAAACTAAATAAAACACAATGCCTTTAAAAGAAAATCTTTAGCAGTTAAAGCCCAAGAAAAGAAATAAAAAATCCCGGAATCGCGGGTATTGTAAATAATGTTTCATTGGCTAAACCTTGTGCATACTTCCTTACTGGCACACTATTTTTAACCTAAGCTCAAAACCACATTTGTTATTTCAACGAGCGAGATCTACTGTTCACAGTAATACTAGTTATAAAAGACTGCAAATTATTACTTCACGAGAACAAAGCAATTCTTTCGGAAAATGTAACAAATTATGCAAGTCTTTTAGTTTAACAACCGAGAAATAAAACTGCACTTCTGCACAACGAATAAATTTCAAACAAAATAAAATCGCACTTCCCACTATTTAAGTTTAAAAACAAAAAAGGCGACTTGTTTACGTACATGATTTAGTTCCCATAAACGTCATTTATATGATACATTATTTACCCTGAAAACACGGCTGATATTATTGCGACTTCATTAATTGTTTTGTATAAGAAGGGTGAGGCTACAGAGTGTGGGTCCAATTTATGAGTCCACAAGTTTCGTTTCGCATCTGCTATTTGTATTCTAGTGAATCACGCTTTTCATTAAATTTTTCATAAGTTGCAAACTGGAAACCCCCTTAGAGTAGGAACCGGGGCATTCCGTCCTCCACTCAATTTGCCAATGATTCCAAGTAATATTATTAATTAGTGACTTCCCCTGAAGAATTCGTAATATAATATAAAATTATGTTCACACAATATTTTAAGAGCTCATTTTAACTAAACGTGTTTTCAGAAGTTAAATAGTTTGTAATTATTAATATCAATTTATTTTATTAATTTGTGCCAAGGGTTATAAATTGTGTACATGTATTGACAATTTATTTGTCTTATTTATGTAACTAGCAAAATTATGATTGTTGGTAAAATGATCAAAGCAAAATAATCAGGTTGCTTTCGCTTGAAATACGTTGCATTTAATTACTGTCGACTTATAAAGTAATAAGCAGTATATTATAAATTTTATAATTAAATTTTTGCCAAAGATGTTTAGGGCAGAAATTATCTCGGATACACCAATTTCTAATAATTTTTCATTTATAAATAATACACACTACCAACTGTTAACAAACTATACTCATTTAGAGAGTTTATTAAATTTATTATCGTGTTAAAATTAATTGTACAAGTCAGACTTACTCCTCGTTACACTACGATATAAATACTCGTCCTTGTTTTATTTAATTTAATGTAAAACAACAATATTTTTTAAAAACAATATGCACTTTTTTGTAATTTAATGTATAACTTTACATACAAAATTTTAAAAACAAATCTTTATAAATGTCTTATGATCTATTTATAAAGTTATAATACTTTTTTAGTAAACAATTTCAAATGAACAAAAACTAATCAAGCTAGGATCACGTTTTATCTGGCACTTCTTGTATAGTTTGTGCTACCCAAGCAATTCCTGAAATTTGATTGAGTAATTTCTCCACACAAATATAAACACCTCATTTCACACGTGTCAAAAAAAGATTTTTCAGGTAATTGTATAGTTTATTTGTACACCATTTTGTACATAGCTATATATATAATATTATAATCATTAAATCCAAGAACAAATACAACAGCTATCAGCAGATTACAAGACAATGCTAACATGCTGTTATAACATATCATTTTTGCCTGAGTAATGATACTCAATTCCTTTTACATTATAACAAAAGAAACCTGATTATTAAAACAAAACCTAACCTACAAAGAAGTTATAGTTTTATTTACCTGATAGGAACAAAGAAAATTAAAATCAACCCAACTTCTGACTGTTATTGTGCAGTCTCAAATCAGATAACATCATAATAATGCATGCCGCATATCGCTAGCACGCCGCAGTCCAGGCGGTATTCTATTCACGTTCCCAATGAAGTATGAAACCTGTAATATGGGTAGACGGATTATCAATAATCTGTCATACTCTTACGTACAGTACTTCATCGGAGATGTTTTGTTTAAAAGCTTTTTTTCAGCCTTTACTGTTTTGATTTTTTACTATTTTGTACTTTGAGGGCTAAATGGAAACCTTTTAGGATCACCCGTTTCAAGTCTGTCTGTCAAAGTAGATTTTCTTCAGAACGTAACACAATGCAATTCGGCAAAGTTGTAAAACCCACATATATACCATTAATCTGAACTGAAACATATATTACTATGTATTTTGGGGAGGCTTAACTTCGGTTACCAAAAAAATCCATATGTTTTAATACTGTCGTGTGAGATATCGTTTAAATACTTCAATTAAGGATGTATAAAAAAAAAAAAGAATATTAAGATAATAATTTTTAAGATATTTGAGAATATTTTGATGAAACATCTATTTCCAAAAGTACTGCAGCTAATATATTAAAGGAAAACAAACCAGTTGTTTTAGCGATACGCTTATATTTCATACGAAAACGATTCGAACTTTTGTGAAAAGAGATGACAAATATGTTTTGCAATCAGAGGATGTACGACAATTCCGTGCTTGGGAGTTACGGGAGTCCACCACCACGTTACGTTACTCAACTCATGTATACATTTGGTGTATCACCAGTTGATACGCCATAATAATTTTAGTAATATTTTCGGGAAGGCTGACGGCACGAAACCCATGGTAACTCGCGTACAATTTCTACTTTTTCTGTTTGATTTTATTGTTTTAGACTTCTTATGGCAAAAAAAAAGGAAAACAAAAAGCCAATTTTATTCTAACCATTCTTATTCATTCATTAAACCGATTTTCAAAAAATCATGATGGAACAGAATATAGAGCTTGTTTAGACAAAGACGTTACACATATATATTAGTAAAAGTTTAAATCTATATTTATTTGTGGTAGACTAACTGGATTGTTTTTTAACACAACCTTAGTAAGTATTTGTCGGACGATAATAGTTTTCCGTCGTTGTTATATGACGGCCGTTTCGAATATTTTTATTCAGTAATTTTCAAATATATCTACCTGTTCGCACACTGGGAACTTTGTCAACATTCAAACACATATAATGTTGGCAAAGTTCTTAGTGTGCGAACAGCTCGAAATATTTGAAAATAACTGAATAAAAGTAGTGGAAACGGTCGTCATACAACAACGACGGAAAACAAGGATTGTCCGACAGATAGTTACTAAGGTAAATAAAAGTTAAAAATTTGATAAATATCGTTTGAAATAAAAAGTAATGAGAAAAATACATACACATTTTTCTTCTTTGCAGTATAATATAGAATTATTATTCCGTATCCATAACTAAATACGAAACACCTGCAGTTAAATTGAACCATAATTTAAAGGAAAGTATTAAAATCTATTTTCAAAGTAACTGGGACGGAAAGCCATTTCGTTGGACTAAAGTGCGGTGAGCGGTGAGCGGCAGGTTTGTTTGATTCAACTCTAACCAGACCCATCAATCTTCACGGGTTCTTTGAGAGAACTGCACCGAAGCTTTACTTTCAACAATGCACGTCTGTTTTAGTACGTAGTGTAATGTATTTTCAAACGCTGGCATCTCTCCCGAAAGACAAATATTCCTCGACCTATATACACGAACTATAAAAGTAATATTACAAACGTAAGTCGTATTATATATGAAGTGTAATTTTAGTATACATGTCCTGTATTATCAATAAATTTCAATAAAAAGTGTCACATTATCATTGACCTACCAACACGAGGACAACAGTGTAAAAAGAGTAAAGATTGATACGTTTAATTTTACTAAATTGTCCCTAAGATAAGAAATATCTACTAGTAACATGAGTTACCGTTAAATGAACAACTCTTGATCGGACTCAGCGATTTAAATGAACCCTTTTACATAATTGTTTTAATGTTATTTCAATTAAATAAAATTATTTACAGAAACAATATTATTTAAATCTTGGAACGGTAACATGTTAACTGCAAAGATAACGAACTTTAACATTTTATGAAACATTATTTCAAAATATTACTTGTAAAAATATATGAATCATTATATAATTAACTTAATTATTACAAATTAGATTGATTTAGGGTTAGTAATAATACTAACGAAATATGATGTATAGTATATTTTAACAAGTATTTTTATTATAGTTAAAGTTTAATGGAAAATAGTAAATAAGTTTATTTCAAGGCAACCTGACATTTTACTGCATTAAAATACAACAGTATCATAAAATGATTAAATGAAATACATGATTTACTAAACCCTGTCATTTAGTTTTATTGGTACTCAATTTATAACCTAACAATAACTCATTTTCAAAACGACCTCAGTAACTGCTTATAGAAAAAAAATAGTAATTTATTTTGAATTAACAACCGCTAGAGTAATGTTTTAATACAGGAACTCGGCCGTAAACTATAGTAGCCGGTGATCGAAGGCCGTTAATTGGGTATAAAGTGAAATTGATATGTGTAATTTTGACTCGTAAATAGACTATTATAACAGATCAATTATGATTGTCCACTTGTTGAAGGAGATTTAATGATAGGTTGTCAGAGGCTTGCAGTGGGAAAAACTATGACCAGACGATGTCGGTGGCCTCCAAAACAAGACGAATAATCGATATTCAGTAATATATCGTATAGTGCTTTTATCTTTTTTTAACATATGCAGTTTCTATTATGAGAACTACACAAAACAAAACTTAAAGAATAAATATTTAAATCGAATTCTAAATATAATTTTAAGCTTATATCGTATAAAGTATTTACCTAATCTAACCAAGCTTAAAAATAGGCGATTGTAGTAAAAAAATTAGTTAAGACATTAAGGAAAGTGACTATGTACACAATTCCCAAGTGTTTATACTTACTAAGACTAGTTTTTAGCCAGGATTGAACGTGATTTCTTGAGATCTGAAACAAAAACAAAAGTTTTTTTAAAATATGAATTTCCATTTTATTAGGTATATTACTTGACATCTTTAAGTATTTTATTTGTAAACATTACTGACATTTTTATACATTATAATTATAATAACAATACAGTTTTAATGAGTATAGGCTATCAACTAGCATGCCCTGTTGCAATTGTAATAAAATATATTTTATTAATGTAGGTATATATTATAAAACTCCGAAATTTTAGAGGGGTTTGGGGAGAGGGGTCAAATTTACTAAAAATTCCACAAAACGGATTGGAATTCAATTTGGTATGTAGCTTCCTCTAGGGCCCTAGGTGCTGGCTAAGAAAGGTTTTCAAAAAACTTCAAATTTTAGAGGAGGTTTGGGGGGACTAAAGTTACTAAAAAAAACTATGAAATGCATTGGAATGAAATTTGGTGTGTAGCTTCCTCTAGGGCCCTTGGTGCTCGATAAGACAGGTTAAAAAAAAATTAGGGGGGGGGGGGCAAAGTTACTAAACATCCCCATAAGAAATACATAGTGTAATCTATTTATTGATATACATTTTTGTTTTGTTAATATAAATTTAACTTTGATTTGTCTACACGTGCAAAGCCAGACCGGGCAGCTAGTGTAATATAAATGGTGTATAAAAGTTTCAAATATAATTTGTATTTATGTTTCTAATTAAGTTATCTCATATATTACAAAGGGGTTTTTATCCTGTCCTACAGAGTTTAAACAAATTCAGATATAAATCATTGGGTTAAGATTTTTAATTTCCATTGCGGTGGTTTTATTCTATATTTATATTTATTTTATCTTACTCTAAAATGTATATTGTTAATCTTAGAAAAATATTAGTTCATGTAGAGATATTAATGACTTAATTTTAATTTAACGTCTAAACTTAAAGATTTGTTAACTTAAAGTCAATAGAATACACTGTAATTAAATGTAAATATATTATGCAATTAATCTACACGAAATCTTAGTCTTTAGAATATTTTAATGAAATAAATAAATCAAGAAGTAATCATAGACCAACCTATTTTGTAAGACTAAAAGTTAAAAGCTATTAAAAATAGTAACGAAAATATAATAATATAAAACATTTAAAAACATATACACGCAGAATAACAAAAAGAGATTTTATGTTCAACCGAACTATTACTCATGAAAACCTTTTCTACAAAAATTCATGTCCATAAAATATAAATATAACGTGAACTTTGGTCATATCACTTTGAATGCATCGCTGCAAATGTTATAATAGCATTAACACGCGTTACTAATAGGTTTAAATATACCGTGGAGTATTTAAATTTCTCTAAATTTATTGTAACGACTATCTTCTGCATAATGGAACTCGATTATCATAATGGCTGAAATGCGTTTAATAATTATGTACCAGGCATGATCTTATTCATGGCAGTTAATCCTTGTAGTGTGTTCTTTGTGTAAAATCTATTTTATACGTTTGACTTCGAGTGTCATAATATATGACATTTAAAACAACAAAAGTTTTTTTAAAATTCAATTTAAACTACAATATATATATTATTGCAATTCATGTACAGCTATCAAAATATCAGGCTACCAATAAATATTACATGAATTGCATGTATTACCGGTATATTATCAAAATATAGTTATTACAATATTAAAAATGTTTTCCGCTTACACACTTCCTCAGCAAGGGATATTTAATTAAATTACAAGTGAAAAAAACATAGACCAAGACCGGGAGTTGAACCCGGGACCTTTACGTTTCCGTCGTAATGCTCTGCCAACTGAGCTACTCTGATCGCTCCAGATATTGGTCGATGTTATCTCACTTGTACGGTTTTACTGCAATTATTGAATTAACAGATTGAATACCTCGTGTATACGACATTGAAAACAGTCTCAATTCTTATTTTGCAGCTTACAGTGGTGTTATTATTAATATTTTTTTTCCGCGTACACAATTCAACTCACGGTCTTGGTCTATGTGTTTTCACTTGTAATTTAATTAAATATTACAATATGATTCTTTGTTGTTAATTCATAAATAATTCTTTTAATTTGTTTTCTTGGTGTGACCTGTTAAAATACTCAATTGTAAATAGCGATTGTTGAAGCCCTTTTTCATTCTCTTTACACTAACACTGATAACACTTTTACTGATATCTATTTTGTTAGGAGTTACTTAAATTGTTGAAACTTTAATATTTATATTTAATTAGTATTTACTTACAGGGTTAAATGCATGATGTAAACTTAAAGCAGATGATTCTTTCTTTACATGTACAGTATTTTGTTTTGGTAATTAACTATACAAAGTGTCACTATATAATTATAATCACTATCACACCTCTACGGAGTGATATACTGATGATGGAGTTTCGGCTACGAAACGCGTCTTTGTAACAAGACAACGCATAGTCACATGACGGAACCATAAAGGTAATAAAATTTATTACTCAATATATTAACTATACAAAGCTGTAAAAATACAATTATGCGTTCAGGACATTACGTATAAATGAGTTACGAATGATACAACATTAGGAGAACTTTATTGGAAGTACGTAACGTTACAGTATCTTACATTTCTTGAGCAACACGTATATTTTATATGTTTTTACTTCATCGTTGAAATTGTAAGTAATATTATTACAACGATGAAAAGCCTGGCTTTTGTATAGCCTTTGAAGTATTAAAACTTCATTAGATAAACATATACTTCATTAAATCTAGTTTATGTATTGTTAAATATCCATTGGCTTATTGAAATTACTTTGTAAGTTGTTATAACTAAGCGTTAGCCTGTAAGTGTAATATGTGTTCTGTTATTGAAAGATCTGTATTTTTATTATTTATTTCTTTACTAATTTATTTTGAGTCCACTACTGTGCTTGGTGTGAAAATTATAAATTTAAAAGCTAATTTATACACTTTTAACATCTCATAACATTGAAAACCCACTATCCAATAAACGTTTATAACAGTTTGTTAACTCATAAGCTATAAAATACTGTACTTGGAATATGTGTATAAAATTAATTAAATCGCGGATTAGAACTCGTTACTTTAAATAACCCATGTGTTTGTATTCCTTTAATTATTTAGTAAAGGATACATAATATACTGTACAAAAAAAAACAATGAAAACATACGAGGAAATAAACAAAGTGATATACATAAAATATTCTCGTGTTCCGCTATAAAGCATTACATGTAGAATCGTTGTAATATGCACATGGCTATTCTAGCCTCAAGCAATATAATCTTCCCTTACTTTGTACGTTAATATACTAGGTTCGTACAGTGATGAACTTTTTATTACACAATTTTACTAACAAATTAGTACATAGTTAAAGTATTGAACGTATGTCGTTTATATATGTACTAAAACTTAAATGAACTGGAGAAATGTTAGTTTGGCTTGATCACTAAGGATTTCATACTAGCAAAATTAAACGTCGTACATTCAACAAGCCTTATACTGATAAAAATTGCCAAGGCAAGAAGAAAAATGTTCCATCGTAGGATTAAGACTATAGGGAGACTAGCACATGCAGTATACTTCAAGAATGGAAATAATATTTACAAAAGTTTCTCATCACAAAATGTTGAAATTGCTATAGCTTTTCAGTAAATGTATAGCATTTACTCTAACCTCACTCATCAAGCATACCTCTAACATCATTGTTTTTTTTTTTTTTTTTAGGTGATACACTTTCCATTAAAGATGCAGAAAAATGAGTTTTTATCAAAACTTTAGCGCTTTAAAATTCCTAGGGTAATCGTTTTTAGATGTACTTTTGGAATGTATACATGATATATTGATGAATAACTGTGCCAAGATTCATTCTGATGATTTTGTATGTTCCGTCGAAATAAGTCTGTGACACACACAAACACACAACACACACCCACACAACATAAATAGAGATACATTACTAATAGGAAGGTATGCAATCATGATATTAGGTTGTTAAAATAAATAAATCAATACAGACTTAAAAGTAATAAACGGTACCAGGAACTGGCACAATAATTTCTCATAGAAACATATTTAAACAGATATTTAACAGATCTGTTAAATTATTAAACAGATTCACTGTGACTTCATAATAGTAGGTGGGATAGGAGAGGTGATTTAATAAAGTAGGAGCTTAACTAATAATAATAATTATTATTATTATCTAGAGAGAAAACTATTCGATCGATTTCGAACAAATTTGCACCAAACACGTCAATTAGGCCTGTATAAATGCACAAAACAAGGTTTTGAAAAAAATTGCAAAACAACCACCTTTATGTCCAAAAACACCAAAAAATCCGTTATTATTGGCTAATCGAAAATTTTTAGAAAAATGCGGTTTTTTGCATATGGTAGGGTACATTAAAGGCTTACAAATAAGCCAAATTTTATCAAAATCGTTAGAGCCGTTTTTTTAATAAAAAAATAATAACTGATTTTTTGCCAAAAAAGGGGTTGTTTTTCAAAATTTTTCAAAATCGTTTTTCGTGGATCTACAGGGTGTTTCACGGGAACCCTGACAAACTTCAGGAAATGGTTCCTTGTATCAAGGGAAGAAAAAAATGTTATATAAACATAGGTCCCAAACCCATTTTTTCGTACTTATAGCTGAAAATGGTTTTTTTCCAGATTTCCATGTAGTTCTAGTGTTTTTTTACCTCTAGACAAAAATTGAGTAGAGATATTGTGTTAAAACTTATACTGGTAGTTTAAGCAGAAAATTCTGCAGACATACCATTGTTTTTTAGTCAGAAAATAACAATAATTATTCGGTGGTTGCCTTCAAAATTGTAAAATTAATTAAAAAAATTAAAGCTTAAAAAATGTTTTTCTTATTTCACAAGCTTTTATGTGAAAACTACTTGACAACTTCGGCTGCAACCTTACCAAAAGTTGTCAAATTTTATGTAGAATAAGATTTTTTGTTTGATTTTTCAATATAAAATTGGTAACAGAAGTAATTGCTATGCATATGTAAAAAGTGTATTGGCCTTATTTTCTAAATCCAACTACTCCCTTAGTGTTATTTAATATTACTAATAATTAACACATGGTTTCAAGCTGGGTATACAATCACTAATCAGCTGTCTTTAGTCAGCTGATTGACCCCATTGTTGACAGTTTTTATTTGTAAACAATATTTTAGCACTAGCCTTCTTTACAGTAACAATCATTTCAAAATTATGTTTACTAATAGTGAGTACGCTGATATGAACTTTGTGTACGGCTTTTGTAAAGGAAGTTCAAGAGCAGCTGTTGTTGAGTATGGCAGAAGATTCCCCAAAAGGCGTGTACCTAACAGGCAAGTATTTACGGACATACATAACCGTTTGAGTGAGACAGGTTCTTTTAATAAACGTAAACCTGGTAATGTTATTCAAACACCAGTTGAGGCGGAAGAAAACATTCTGGATTCTGTTCAACGAATCCCAGATACTAGTGTAAGGAGGCTTTCAACACAACACATTGTATCTTCTACTCAGGCATGGAGAATTTTAAATAATGAAGGTTTGTACCCTTATCATCTACAGAAAGTCCAGGCTCTTCACCACGGCGATAATATTAGGAGGTCTGTGTTTTGTCGTTGGATTGCAGCTAATCGTCGGCGTCGGTTGGTTAAGTTAATACTCTTTACAGACGAGGCTCAATTTACCCGGAATGGTATTAACAATTGGAAAAACACTCACATATGGGCTGAAGAAAATCCACATGCTACAGTAGAAACAAACTTTCAACGAAGATTTTCAGTCAATGTTTGGTGCGGACTTATTAATGACAAACTTATAGGCCCTTACATTATTAGATGGGGTGTTAAATGGTGTAACGTATTTACAGTTTTTACAATTCGTACTTCCTGAGCTTCTTGAGGACATCCCTCTCCAAATCAGAGGAACTATGTTTTACCAGCATGACGGAGCGCCTCCGCATACATATCTCGTCATGTGACTCGGTTCTTACATAACCGTTTTGTTGAAAGAATAATTGCTCACCATGGACCAGTACGTTGGCCACCCAGGTGACCAGACCTTACCCCGATGGACTTCTTCCTGTGGGGATATATGAAAATGGAAGTTTACAAAACAAAACAGCAAACAAGACAGGAGCTGTTAGAAAGAATCGTCAATGTTGCACGAACAATCAAAGACAATCCTAAAATGGTACAAAGAGCAACATCTTCCGTGCTGCAGAGAGCTCGATTTTGCCGAGACCACAACGGGGGACACTTCGAAAACATTTTAAGATAATTAATATTCGGTTTACCTTAATTTGTAAAATTTTAAATTACTATTATCCATGTACAATTTAAATTACTGTAAGTAAATTTGGAGATGCTTAATTAAACATGTTGTTTTA
The DNA here is from genome assembly GCA_018207615.1 of Philaenus spumarius. Taxonomy (NCBI): domain Eukaryota; kingdom Metazoa; phylum Arthropoda; class Insecta; order Hemiptera; family Aphrophoridae; genus Philaenus; species Philaenus spumarius. The sequence continues at coordinate 122,488 of JAGFPH010001578.1, forward strand.
TCTTTTCATTTCGATTGTTATGGTGAAACATTGGTAGACAGTTAATAGAAAAAGCTATGCAGATTTTGTTTAAATGAATTTTCTTCATATTTTATATTATAAAAACCCACACTGAATGATATTAGATGTTTAAAAACAAACTTATTTAAAAAGGAAAAATTTTAGAGTACAATCTCTAAAATTTTATTTGTATTTTGTGTTACAATACTTTACAAAATCATAAAATCTGGCTGAAACTGCTTATAAAACTAAGGAAGTTGTGATATAATCTTATTCTACATAAAATTTGACAACTTTTGGTAAGGTTGCAGCCCAAGTTGTCAAGTAGTTTTCACATAAAAGCTTGTGAAATAAAAAAAAAACATTTTTTAAGCTTAAATTTTTTAAATTAATTTTACAATTTGGAAGGCAACCACCGAATAATTATTGTTATTTTCTGACTAAAAAACAATGGTATGTCTGCAGAATTTTCTGCTCCAACTACCAGTATAAGTTTTAACACAATATCTCTACTCAATTTTTGTCTAGAGGTAATAAAACACTAGAACTACATGGAAATATGGAAAAAAACAATTTTCAGCTATAAGTACGAAAAAAATGGGTTTGGGACCTATGTTTATATAACATTTTTTTCTTCCCTTGATACAAGGAACCATTTCCTGAAGTTTGTCAGGGTTCCCGTGAAACACCCTGTATACAGGCCTACTTGACATGTCTGGTGCAAATTTGTTTGAAATCGATCGAATAGTTTTCGCTCTAGCTTTGTATACATACAGACATACATACATACCGACATACATGCATACAAACATACAGACAGACATTTTGTAAAAACCACTTTTTTGGACTTCCCAAAACGGATATTTCCACAAAAATCTCAACATCGATTTTTTTGCGATCACTATACTTTCTCTATACTATATTATAGTGATAAAGTAAAATTTATGAATTTTATAGGTCATTTAATAATCAAACGTATTTATGATTATGTGCAAATATTGTTTCTTGGTCTACATTATTATAGCAGGATAAAAAATACGAAATCAAAGTAAAATTTACAAAGAAACTTTTATAAAGTTTAGCAGAAGTTACGAGTATTGTAGAATTGTATAATTTTATACTTTGCAACTTTATGTTCAGCTACCTAATTAACTATTCCTTGATTTTAGGAGGTCGACAGATGGTCCGAGTGCGGCAGGTAGAAACAGAGAGAGAGAGAAAGGAGGACCAAGGAACTCATAACAGTTAAACAATGCAGGAAGTGATATTTTGTTCTTGCAGTAAATAAAAAACAGCACAAGATAAAAATGCTTTTGGAGGTTTGTTATAATTTGTCGGCTTCTTTTGTGTTTTGAAAAAAGTGGGGTTCTCTTAACATACCTAGAAGACAGACATGTTTTTAAAACATTAATTGATCATTTCTTTTTCGAAATCGATTTCATCTTCCAGACAGGCAAGTGATAAAGCGTAGTCTGAATCGCAAATTTTAAATCGATACATTTATATTCATAATTATAGTACATTTTATTCATGTACAAAATATTGTAATAATATTGTCTATATCGCATGCAAATCACCTTCGCATACAAACTTTATTTCTACAACAGATTTTGCTTTATAATAATTTATTTTTAATAAAGATAGAATTCACCATACGATCAGATAAGATGGTAAATAAATAACTCACATTATTTATTTTACCATATGTGTTGTAAGCACTATAATACACATTTTTATGTTTATATTCTGATGATGAAACGTATGTGCTTAAAAAAATATGCTGAACGAAGTCACACGACGGATAAAAGATCAGTTTAGTTATACCTATTTATGACTTGGATACTTTTACAATGAGTTTAAAATTATAATAAAGGTAACAAGTAAAAAAAAAATCGTTTGAATTAGACCAAACTGAAAATAAAATTAACCGATGAATTATAGATACGAATTATTGCAAATTACGAAATCAATGGAAGCCGATAATAGAATTTTCTTTAATTATTAAAAGAGATGATTATTGTAACAATTCTGAAAACTACTCTGAAAACATTTTCAATTTACAAGTAGGATTTTAATACTGTTTATAATCTCACATTGTATTTCAAATTATTTGTAAATTTCAAAATTAATTAGTGAAATACCATTTATATATTTAATAAACATGTCTAGCTTTACGTATTTTTATTTACCAATTCTATTATTATGACAAGATATTGTTACATTATGCTAACGCAAACCTAATACAACACTAAACAACAAACTAATAATAAGCGACATGGAATGGCAACAAACAACAAAATAATAAGCTGTACTAAAAACCAAACACGGCTTCAGTTTATTTTTGAGCATACCGTGTTTACGTTAATTTGCGTAACTACACATTTTTTCAAACTTTCAAGCGATTTAGACTTTTTTCACAATTCACTGAATTATGGTTATTTAACTTTGAATACATTAATTTTCAAATGAGAATTTATTAATGTTTGCGTACTAAAACCATGTTAAAAATTATACGTAGCCTATAAATAACTGTACTTAAATCCTCGAAGATGAAAACTACGAGAGAACCAATTAGTTCGAACTTGTTCCATATTTAGTTCAAACTTCAACTCTGCTCAAGGTAGAATTAATTATGTTTACATGTGTAGGTTTGATTTTAATTTTGGACGAAGTTTTAATGCGCCTAATGCAAAAATTGCTAAATAGTTCAAATGGATACTATAAGTTAAATCACGCAAAAAATGCCAGACTTGGTTAACAGTGATGAATATTAATTACAATTAAGTCAGACCCCAAACAAACCTGTATTTAACATTTAATAATGCATTCTTTTTTTTTAACTTTAAGTACCGGTACGTCATCACTACGATTCAATGAAGTCACAACTTATCACCGTCTTTTCAAAAGAAAAGGCAACAGTTTGAAAGATATTGTTTGAAATTGAATTCATAGCCATTGACAGTAAATGTAATGGACTATAAAACTGTACGGGCCATTTACGGTATAAGGAGTACTTAACGACTAAACTTAAGTTCCGGAGTTTAGCTATAATTTTATACGTTACAAACAATCACAAAGCCAAAGTGTCTTCAGACACTCAGGACAAGGAACTCTTGAACTATTTTCGTCCCAGCTGTTAACGTTAATAAAACGCCATCTCTACATTCAGTGTACAACGCTAACTTAAATTGTTTGAAAACTTAACATTCTTGTATGCAAAGTCATTGAAGAATAAGCATACAGGCAGTTAAAAAAATGTTTTGAACAATATTCTTTTCAAAAATCGTTCTTTTATAAAATTATTTTTCATAAATTCGCTAAGGCTAGCTGACAGTTATTTTACATTAACCTTAAAATATATATAAAAAAAATATGAAACCTTAACAGCACTTATTTGGTGAACATTATTGTACTTTGAAGTGCTATTTATATGTTAAAATGCATTAAGTTCTTTTATATTTGAGTAGTTTTGTACGTGACATTTAAAGCTGAGAAATTTAGTTTAGTAATTTCTATTACCTGGTTTTGTCCTCTTTCTAAATCAGACCTTCTCACAGAAAGTTTACAAGGTTAAATTGGTTTCCATTGAATAAAAATTATATAAAAAGTATTTCTTATGGAGTTAACATTTCTATTAATATGCATGTTTGATTTAGAAGCTGAATCCTTTCTACCTGAATCCTCTCTACTTTAACCTCAATAAAAGTGTTTCTACTTTCACATTTTGAAAAGATTAAAGATTTATGAGAAAGGCACATAAAATTTATTACAAAACATATAACCTTTGGAAAGGCAAGGGATTGTTTTGCTATAATAAAATAAATACTAACTTGACTTTATTACTATGAGTATATGGTTAATTAATAATAATGTGTGTGAATCGAAACGCTTTGTTAAACTACATTTATTAAATATAAAAAAATGCAAACACGTTTAATAATCAAAGGCGTTTCAAAGACAAGTCGTCATCTTCAGTGATACGTCAGTTAATACTTACAAATTATAGAGCTATATGTGTGAGAATTAATGTATTGTTATTATTTTCAAATGATTCCTTCTCACTCGTCAATCTAAAAGTTAATTAAAACAAGCTTATTCAAACACTTTTCAGTACATTGAATGTGACTTTAGTAGGCCTACAATGTTTGTAAAATGTTGGAGTTTTTCAACAATCCATTCGAAAGTTATAAAATAAAACGACTCTAATTAATTACCAGTCGATAACCATGTTTGGTAATTAACGTAATTTAAAAACTTGTAACTCATTGCAAATCTTTATGTAACCTTAGAAAATCATTAAAGGCAATAAGACTGTAAGTCTTTATTTCTGTTTACCTACACAATGATAAAAGGATTTAGTATTTCTGCAAAATTACCTATTAGAAAAAAGTCAATATTAATAAAAATAGAAGTCACAAGTTAGTATCGATTTCCTCAGTATCGAATAAAATAGTTTGGCTCGTCTGATTTCATCATGTATACAACGAATACATTTTTACAAACTAATATAAAACAAGATCGAGAATAAGTATACATATAAATGTGTGATTTATTTATACATTAACTTGTAAAGTATATCCCATCAACGAGTGAACTGAGATCGAATATTTATATTTTCAACTCTAAATCGTCTCAATAAGGACGTTTCCGCTTTAAGGAAAGTGCAAAGTCGAAGCGGATTCCAGAATTCAAAGAAGGACGAATAAACCTCAATACATTACCATACTTTACGTGAGACAGAAACATTCTAACTCAATCCGGACAGGTTATTCAGAGGCAGGCCACACATATCGCCTTGAACTTGGCGTCTTGTGAAATAAATTAAGTCTAAAATAGCTTTACATAGTTTATGTTTTACTAAGTGACCTATCCTAACAAAGCTTCCCACGCTGCTCATTTAAATGTTTATTTGTTATATTTAAGACACATTCCCCTCTTCTATTAATAGAGGCAGACGAGTCTCTAAGACTGACACACCTCACACCCACATACAGATTTATACATGTTTACACTCTGTATGCATGTAAGATTTTTTATTATTAATGTTTTACGTTCTTCATTTTAGTTTGTTTTATTTGCGTGTTTCTTTTATATAATAATAACCATAACATACTTGTAAATATAATTATTATTTGTTCTATTAGTATATGTTATATATAAATATTTAACGCAATATGTGCTATTTTGTAATGAGGCTTAAATGGATGTGTTGCCTTCGAACTGGAGCTTTTTGTTTCAAACACGTTCTCAAATGTTAAAAACATATAATACAAAATTTATATTGAAGCAATATTGTCATTAAACAGGTCTATAAGATCAAAGTTAGCTATTATTTCTGCATTACTTATAAAACACGTTACTCCATTAAACGATTTAATTGCAATATTCAGAAATTCACTAACTTCAAATTTATGATCAATATCTCTATTCTAAAATCACAATGTATTTGCACATGTATTGTACATCACAATGTATTTGCCTGTTTTCTGAATTCCTTTTAACTGCAGACAAAACTACAAATATCCTATATTAATAATTTATTGCCAAACTAAATGGATCTGTAATAATGTATTAGTTACAAATGTTGCCCAATTGATTGCATACTATTAAACCACGTGACATTTTTCAGTTCTAATTTCAGTTTAAGGTGGTTATGTTCCTGTCCAAGGTGTGTATTTTTATTGCTAAACTGTGATTATCAATTAAAGGATATTTTATTAAATTTAAAACAAAACAAATGTCTTCAGTGATAGAATTGAATTTAGAGGATATTTGGTGTAGAAAGGTTATCTATAATTGGTGTTAACTGTAACAACATATTATAACAAAACGAATTATATATTTTGTTGTGTAACTTTAGCAGTTCTTTGTAGGTTCGAAAAATATGTGTTTAAACCTTTTGTGTGTCATAAAAAAAATGTATCAAATTTATGAAATTGATTTTAATGAAAAAATTTTACTTTAAAACACCTTTATAGTAGGAACATTTACTAAATTACGTGTTTATACTTTGAAGGCTGCATTGAATGAAACTCATGTTATGCTTTTAAAAATGTAATAGCATGGCATACTTTAAAAGTAGAACCCTGGTTAATAATAAATACGTATAATCAAGTTAAAGATTATGTAAACTTAGGGGTGAGAATAGCAGAGAATACAATCTTAGGAATGGATATATATCTATACTAATATTATAAAGAGGTAAAGTTTGTTTGTTTGTTTGTTTGTATGTAGGGGGTAATCTCTGGTGCTACTGAACCGATTGAAAAAATAGTATTACTAATAAAAAGCTACACTATCCCTGAGTAACATAGGCTATAATTCATTTCGGTAAAAACCTTTTTTTATTTTAATATTGTAAATTTAGTCGGAAAAAATCTTAGGTTAGGCCTGGAATGATAAACCAACACATGTAAGTATTTACATTTGTTACCATAGCAACCAATTGAATAAAATAACAGATAATATAGATGTTTGCTTCAATATTTCCATTAACAGCTGATTTCAAAATTTGAAGCAATTATTTTTGTATTTCTAGCTTTTAGGTTAGAGTTTTAAAGTGTAGACCTGAGCTTTGCTGGTTCTTTCAACTATTATTAACTGCTGTTATAAAATATAAGAAATAATTTGGTTTCAACATTTAACATTATTTACCATCTTAGTTTTGAGGTTATTATTAATACTACAACTTTATTATAAATAAGACATAACGTATGTTTTTAGAAGGTTCCATTGGGGGTTGGCGTGCGAAGCACGCAGGGGTCTCCCCTAGTGTATATATATAATGCAAACTTCCTCTTAGAATTATTTCAAACTACTAATATTGTTGATGGAATAATACATTGAAAAGGAATATAGTTTCTTAAGTTAAGGCGGAGAAGAAAGCATGAATATGAACTAAACCACTGTTAGATAAAATTGTTTAATCTCAGAAGATAAATCAATTTTAATTAAGCACTGTTCCTCTCTTAAATCATTTACTGTTGAGATGAAGGTCCCTTCCCACGCACCATAAAAATGTAAAATGATATTCAATTTAACTTATATTGGGGTTTATACTCTAGAAAACAAGATTGATATTTTATAAAGTCAAGACATCCAGGTAGAGAATATTATTGATTTTGTAGTAAGTAGGATCAAATTATAATAATAATTTATAAATGTATGTTCAAATGCACTCAGGCAAAGGGGTATGCTATGATAACTTGTGAGTTGAATACAATTATACACCGCATCTTATAATATTATTTGATTCTTGAAACTCTAATCTCTATTTTTCCAAGTTCATCTGTATTGGTATCAAAGTAAGTACACTTTGGTAATGAAATTATAGACTTTCTAAAAAAAAAACACTTAAATCTGTAACCTAATGTTTGAGAATAATGATTTGAATCTCAGGTCTGAAATCCGGCCATAATAATAATAATAAAATCAATTGTATCTATTTATCGAAGGTACTGTGTAATTTGTATTGTTAAGTTATTTTAATATGTATGAAAACAAACTGGTCGGCGTGTGTTTTAATTAACCATACATGACAAACATCAGATCCTGTATTTATTCACGAAACCACTTTTTGCGTCTGTACGTGCTGTGAATTTTTTGAAGACGAATAAATTGCTAGAAAGTCCTCATAGCTAGATACAACTTTGTTAACAACACTAATCTAATTAGAGCGCACAAGAATGATTGCTTGTTAGGTTAATATAGGCAACCTAATGGAAATGCTATTACCATTTTAGTTTTTGTTTTCCTTTTTGTTCATTTTCTCTTTGCCTTTTACAGAGTGGTGAATTGTATTGTTGATGTAGGTTTTCCTAGCCTTTGGTAACATTTTGTCATAAGAAGACAGGTAATTCGTCTTACCCAGCTGATGAAAACGATTGTTTTTATTCAAATAATAATAAACTTAATTTCTCACGAAAATACGTTTATTCGCTAAACGACAAACTTTAGCTACAAGTACTAAATTAAAACTGGTTATTTGCTACTTGTAGTTCAAGAATCACCGAGAGTGCAAAATATGTTATTGGAAACGAGTTTTAAGTATAAAAGTATTTTTATGAGAAAATGTGTTAATTTATATATATTTTGAAGTTAAATTGTTTTCCATTGTAACCAGATTAAATTTAATTCATTTCTGTACCAAACAAACTATTCTGGGATGTATCTGAAATTTTTGACCGCCATCTTGGATTCAACTTTTTTTTAATAACTACGACCCATATAGCACATCATTTCGATGTGAAATTTAACAAGAAATGCAATGGTGAAACCCGTTTAACGATATCTTCAACCGTTCTTTAGATTTTAATCATTAAAATTTCAAGATCAAAGTAAAAACAGCTATCACCAACCTTTTTATTCTTTTATAAGTATTAATAAAAACTTTGATTTACGTTTTTCTGTTTGCGTTTAGATTTGTAAACGTTTTCTTATAATAAAAAAATATGAAATTTTGCTTTGTCTAATTTTTTTAATTACAGTATTAGGCTATTAATTAATACAAAATACATGTTATTAATTAATACATGTTATTGCAATTTCGCTGTCAAAAATTCGCAAAGAAAATTATCGATTAATTGACTAACAAGATGAGAGATATTATTAAATGGTTTGCAGTAAATGGATCTTGAAATTTTAAAACTAAAGAACTGTTGAAAATATCGTTAAACAACTGTTTCCCTCACTCAATATTTGTTGCACGGGAAACCTTTTAGTTCAAAAATATTCTATACATTTTGCATACACATTTATATAAAACCACAAAATAACAATTTATACAAAATTCGTTAACTATTTATTAAAAAATACCATTAGGTTTTTAAGTTTATCAGAAAGGCAATTTGAGCAAAGTGGTGTAGGCCTTACCTTACATGCTGTTAAAGTACTTACTGTATGATTTTTATAAAACATATATTTAATAATTTTAGACTTTTTTATGAACTAATCATATCGTGACAGCTGGGTCTATAAATATATTCTTTGTGATATAAATTTTAAAAATATTTGTGATTTTTAAATTTATTGTATATTAATTTTTTTTTCAAATACAATCAATTTATTTTATTGTTATCCAGTATGACAAGAAAAAAGCCATTAAATCAAAAGTAAATTATTAAGTCAACTGTGAATATGGTAGCATACATGCAAAACATTTCAGTTAATAAGAAAATATCTATAGAACATAGACGTTCTTGATTAACGGAAAAGTGCAATCTATTATACGAAATCCACTGCGCATGCCCTAATTTGAGTTATTTTTGCGTTTATTGCTTCAATAAGTTAGCCATGCTATTTTCAGAGCTGCTAATTTAAAAGTTCAACTATCACTTTTCATTCCATACTTTAATTAAAGACTTCTAGTTTAGCTTCGTTTGTTTCACTTACCTTATATAATATTTTAACTAACCAACTAATATTAAAAACACTGAAATCAGATTTTGGTTTCAACATTGGCATCTAAATGGAATGAGTTTGCTATAAATTGTAGTAATAGTATACATGGTTTATATAATGTACAATGAACAAACCAAAAATATATATCAATAGTTTGGTAACAAAAAACAAAACAATAAATAAAGGCGTAGGCAACCAGCCAATATATGAGCAATATTGGCGGATATCTTATTCTGCTCCAGACACTTTCAACAAAAAATCCCGTCAGAATAAGTTATTGTTAGAACGTTTTAGTTTGATTTCTTTCCCTTAAAGACATGTGCGACTGATATTGAATTCTAACAATGTGTGACGCTCGAAGAAAAAGATTTTCATGTGACGATTGATGTTTTAAAATTTCTAGTATTTGTTGAGAGAAATATTTAACAAACTTAGATGAGTTGGTATCTAACCATACTGTTAAGCAGTTGCTAGGTTTCTCTCCCAGTACCAAGCGGATTAACAGCATTAATTAGTGTATTGTTCGGCGGATATTAGAAACTCGTGGTAGATGGAAGAAATGTTTACTAATTGAAATTCACAAGCTGAAGGTCACAGTCGGTGCGTGGTCGATTCATCAAAGAGGGTAATCTAACAGCTAATAGAAAGCATGGGTTTTAATGTTTAAACCACTGAAGTTAATTATGAAACTACAGTAGTGAATCGTGTAAGCATTTCTAAGCAAAAAGCGGGAAGAATTGATTGAATGCGATGCAAGCTAAACGTATAATTAAATATAATCACTCATTAAATGTTGCAGTCGTTAAACGCTACACAAATCAAAGGAGTGACACAAACTCTTGTAACGGAATAGTGTAACTGTGCGAACATGTAGAAAGCGGTTTCCTCAAGTACCTTCAATCAAATGCCTCAATTTAACCTAATAAAGCTCATTTATAAAACAATTTAGAGTAGAATAATAAGTACTATGTTTGATGAAGGCCTATATAAAACAAAAAAAGGTATTTAACTGGTGTACCATAAAGATGTGAAACTAATAGAAGTACAGGATTTTCCTTTAGGCATCGACCTACTAACTTGTAACCTTAATACCTTTAAAACTCGAATAACTATTATATAGCAAAAAAATTTTATAAAGTACTAAGTGTACCATTTTAGTTATTAATATTACTATAGGACGTCAGTGATTAGTAATATTATATTGAATTACTTTGTTATTTGAAGGATTGATGCTTTAGAGAGCAGTGCTTCGAAACTAATTAATTGTCTAACGCATACTATATTTTCGTTTTGTGTTTCCGCTTATCATCATTCATTTATTCAAGTTTGACTTATAACGATCGGGAGCGATGTAAAAATCAAATACCATCAATTGGACTCGAAGCTATTGCACTGTGTCGGAGGTTTAAATTGGTCGAGAGCGTATACTCGCTCCAATAACGTACTGTAACGTAGTAACACCATTAGAAGTTTTGGTTCAGTTTTCGAACAACTACTTTCCTATTCAAATTGATTATTATTTTTGTTTACTTGCATTATCGTCTTTATTACAGATTAATATGACTAAGAGTATAGAGAATTAGAGTAGCACTTATACCACCCTCTTTCCCACTTGTGAGATCGTAATATACAAAATATCATAATTTTATTTGGTAAATTACCTTATATAAACATAGGCTAATCATATTTGTATGATAATAGTTAAATTCAACAAACTTATAGCGTATTAAAACATTATTATATTATTCATTATTATATTAATATACAAAATTCGTAACATTCTCAAAACTTGTTATTGTAGTAATCCTAAAACGAATAAAAGTATTTAATACAATTCATAGAGTAATAAAGTAACCACAAATTTCTTAAAATGTAGCACCGAACGTTAATTAGAGTCTAGTTTCTTCAGGTTTATCACATGTGCTAAATTAATAACATTTCAACGATTTGTATTCTAAAATAATGGGAGGGATTTTAGATTTAAGAAAAAATATGGTACACAAACTTCCATTTGCCAATTGTTCTTAATAATTTAGATGATGTGAAACTTGTTTAAAAACGGCATATCATCATCAATGTTTGGTTGAAACCCGTTCAGTGAGAGTCCAGTAAATAGTCTATATTTATTTGTATTTTTGAGCTACCGTAATGGAAACAAAATATTTCCCCTAGATTTGACATGTTTATGCAAACCGATTTGCTCGATATATATGCCGTGGGTCGTCTGTTGAACCCTATGTATTTGCATCCGTCCATTTTAAAATTGCCTTAAGTTAGACAAATGCCTAGTCAATTTTTATTAACATTATATGCAAAAGATATTTAAATTTCCCACAAAACACTTTTAATACTCGAACGTGTTTCGATGACCAAGTCGTCATCATCAGTGAGTGGTACAGTTAAACTTGTAACTTTATAAACTTAATTTATACGTTTGTAACTGTTACCATCACTGATGATGATGACTACCGATCTTCGACTTAAACTTTTTTTTTTGTGAGAATTTGTGTTCTGTTTATTTATATAGCGTTTCTTTCTCATAAGTCCAGTTCATGTTTAAATTTTATTAGATTTACAAATTTTAACTACTATTTTATTTAAATAACTACTGAGCTTGACTTGTGAGAAAGTAATTACATAATATAAATCCTGAACACATCTCTCTCACAAAAGGTCCAATGTTTGAACCTGAAACAAATACGTTTACTAATTTGAAACGCGTTTCAACGACAATGTCGCCTTCATCAGTGATGCTCGGGCTACAGTAAACAGACTATAACGAAACTAGCAATGTGACATTTTAAATATTTTATAGTTTAAAACTGATTATTTCATCTAAATCAATAATACTAAAATAGCACAAATAAAATAGTTAATTTAGTGCTAGTTATATGAACCAAATCAATTACCATATTCTTAAACGTCAAAAATAATTAATTGCCTTAGATTTATTGTAAACGGCACTGGTTGCACATGTCTAATTGCCATCTAGATGAAGCAACAGAAAATCTGATACATAGCAATAATATTATTTATAGAACGTACAACCACCTCTTCTATTAGGTCAGTATAAACAAAGTTATATTTGTACAACGCATAACTAGTAAAAATATTTGCTATTTATAAACATTAAAAATATTTCTCTCAGACTGAAGCACATAAGACGAGGACCACATGGTTAATTGTCCAATCCTAATGGATTGTTTTCAATTTCAACTTAATGGTTTTGGCTAGCTTTGAAGTGAAGAAATAATCACAGAAAATCAACGAAACTTGTGGATTTTTCTAAAACTAAATTCGAATTAAGTAAATTGTAAAAAATTTAATATTTTGACTGTTATCTAATATAAATTTGCATAATTTTTAACTAGCTTATACTCACTTGTGCATTTTTGATGTTTTAATGGAAAGTACATATTATGTTCTATCCATTTAAAGGCCAAAGGAATAGTTATAACACAGATTTAATCAACAGTTTGAACAACTAAAACATAAATCAAATAAATCTTTAATATTGTTGATAGCAAGACACCAACACAGCAAACTGCCTGCTTCCTATTTAGATTTTACTAAACAATGATTTTCATAGAGCATTTTTGTTGTTGGTATAATTAAATAAATATTTGAATTGTAATGTTAATAATGAGTAAACCTGAGCCATTTATTAGTTTAGTTTTAATATCTAACTAGTATATGACGAAGTCTATTAAACTACATGTACATGTGCTGAAGGATGAATAAATTTCTTGTCTTTGAAATTGTTAGGAGCTCAAACAAATTAATTTCCTCATGTCTATATATTTAATAAACCCTCTGTATGTGTGTGAATTTAAATTTGTCAACTTAATTCCTTCATGAGCAATCATTATTATGTAAATATTGTATTTTATGGTTTCAATGAAATTGGTCTTGTAGGTCCTCGAGATAATATGCTCATCAGAATGTTTGACTTAGAAGCTCCATGTGTATTTCCAGGTGAGAGGGGGAGTGTGCCAGATTGCGTACTATTCACGCTTCGTTTTTCACACAATTCTGTTACCATATGAATTTTTCTTTGGAAATTTAAAATTCTTTTCTCAAAATTGTCTAAGATTATTTTTGTATCATAGGTAATTTACATAACTTAGTTGTAAGTGTGTTTCTATAAATCAGTAAACACATCATAATGTGATTCTTTTGGAAGAACTTCATATTCACTATTTTTCAAAATTTATCTGTTTTTAAGAAGAAAAACATAAAATCGTGGACCATGTAATAAATTGAGATTTTGTTTCTTTAAAGTTTTTACTTAATGCTAACTACACTAATGAAGACAAGGAGAAATAAAGACATTAACTGCATCCTTCAGTATGTGATACACACAAATTAATAATAATAATTAGAGAAAATTATACTTTAGAAGCTCTTGTAATAGTATTTCTTCTTTATGCAGAAATAACAACCATACTTAAATACAATGTTATCTGTGAAAATTAATGCATAACTTTATGTATTTACTCGTTTTGTGTTTATTTAATTTCTCTTTAATTTATTATTTAAAAATAAATATCAGGAAGTGAAGCGGTAGCCTATATTATATTACATGCAGTGTACTGTCTAACGACTTGATTCCACGCACAGGCTTTTACCCGTTTTACCGTCTCTTTTATTTACTTTAGGTCATAGCGTGCTTATTATTTACCATGTGAATGGTTATCTGTTATATGTTAAGGTCATTGTATTGAAATAAAGTATTTGTTCGATATTAATAAGTAGCAGGTACTCGCGGCTTCGAATAAGAATAAATTAATACAATTTAATCTAACCCTAACTTGTAGTTTTAAAAACCTCATATCCAGGTTCTCTATTCAAACAAGTGCCTTTACTGAGTTTCTTTTAAATTGATCAAAGTTTCCCATTCAATCCTACCCGTAACATTATCAGTATTGTCTCGGTAAGTACTCAGGTTTTCGGCCAGTTTTCTACTCATGACTCTGGAACTAACGCGAAAATGTATCCAAATCTAAGATGCGTTCGGATCCATTCACTTAAAGTTTTCTACTCATGACTCTGGAACTAACGCGAAAATGTATCCAAATCTAAGGTGCGTTCGGATCCATTCACTTAAAGTTTTCTACTCATGACTCTGGAACTAACGCGAAAATGTATCCAAATTTAAGGTGAGTTTGGATCCATCCGTTTAAAGTTTTTTTTACTCATAACTCTGGGACTAACTCGAAAATGTATCCGAATCTAAGATGCGTTCGGATCCATTCACTAAAAGTTTTTTACTCATAACTCTGGAACTAACGCGAAAATGTATCCGAATTCAAGATGCATTCGGATCCATACACTAAAAGTTTTTTACTCATGACTCTGGAACTAACGCGAAAATGTATCCGAATTTAAGGTGTGTTGGGATCCATCCAATTAACTGGCATTCTAAATAATGTAGATTTAACTTCATAAGATGTTATTAAATTGTATAAGTTTTTTGCATACTAACTTGAGAAACGCATCATTCCTAATATCAAATCTGCGTTGGTGAGTTTTTATTACAATGAACTGTCCTACTGACAGTCACAAATTCCTCATACTTAATACAAAAATGAACGAAATGTATTATTGTGTTCATGTATTTTACTATATTAAGAATATAATTTAATTCTAAAGGAACTAACATTTTATGTATCTGATGGTGAAATTGTGGTAGGTAATTTGTTTCGTGCGGCGGACAACATTTCTTAATACGTGTATAGCAGCTATTGCACATACTCCTAGTTGCTATTAGAAGTGTTCAATAAAAAAAATAAGGAATTATAGCTATCTAAAACTATGGCTATACATAGCTATCTACAGTTCTATGAACTTATACTGAATTTAAAAGATAAACATTGGAATTTCGTATAAATAGTTGTTGTTGAATATCTACATTACATATTTTAACCATGAAAACACTTACATTATTTCTTTTCTTAATATTTGTTTATAAAAAAGAGAAAATTGTCGGAAAGACTTTTGTTTTATATAGAAGTAAACATACGGCACATGATACGTTTTAGTTTAAGATCATTTTTACCTAACTCATAAAGCATTGGCCTCATTTATCTGAAGTTTAATGAACTCGGAATTTAATTTTAAAATGAATGTAAACTTTTACTTAAAACCGTACAGGCATACGTCTCCTAAAACCTAAGATAGCTTAAATTTAAAAAAATGTTTATTACATACGTCGCTATTTAAACTTTTTTCATTTAGTATATTTTACTCACAGATTGTTAAACCTAGCTCCTAAGCTTTATGGAAATAATTTATACCAAGTCGTAGAAGAAGTTAACGTAATTCAATTCCAAGAATATCCAGCTGATTTAAATATTAACATTCAAAGAGTATTCATTTCACTCACATCACGGATCCATTAAGCTCTATAGAATTTTTATGTACAGCCAGACAGATGAATAGCTTTTCAAAGTCTATGCGACAACGATGTCAATAAAAATGATACGATTTCTAGTGTAGAAAAACTTAACATATTTACTATCTTGTTCACGGATAAGCAACTAAATGTGTTTAAACCATTGACCTTGAATGATGGTAATTATTCACGATATAGATACGTAATCCTTTTTGAAATGCTATCATAATAATAAGCTATTAATAACTAATCATGTAAATAATATAAAACATTATCAAAAACAATAAACTCTACTTCCAAAAACCACATTGAGCAAACTAAAATAAATCCAATAAAATGTAATAACTGCTAAGTCTTTTCTATTTCTGTGCAATTTGTACTTATTTTTCATCATCGTTGCACAATATTTATCATAATAGAATGTTTCAAGATTTTAATGTGCAAGATAGACACGATTTAATTAAATATAAACATATTTGTTAGGATAGTTTTAGATCACAAACACAGTTAACATGTAAGTCGTTGCACGTGCAATCACAGTATGTTGCTTTTTAACATATATTTTCGCAACACACGTTTATATTATACCAAGCTTACTTGACTTAATGAAAACAATTATACAACTCAGTCGACTATTTATACTTTCTTGACGGTCTGAATCATAACAACACAATGCTTCTTGCAGGTGCTCAGGTTAACTTAAATTACTCCCGATGGCTATAGTCATTTGGAGATGCCAGTAGGCCTACGTGATTTTAAAATAGTCCAGTTCAATATATTTGTATCTTGGAAAATTGTGCAAGACGTCTAAATCTATTTCTTTCTCGTACTATATGTGGTATTTCCTAGGCTTGTGCCAAAAATTGCTTCGTAAGCTAGTGGTAAAGTTCTTGTGAAATCCCATCATGATTTATAAGAACTCACCTCACTTACCATTATCTCTAACAGGCTTAAGTAAACTTAATAATTATGATTTAGTAGAAACTTTATTCGTTCATCCTCACTGCATTTATGTATTGGTTGGAGGCTACATTTTTGCCTGAACCATTCAAGGAGTTGTTATGAGCTTTATTTAAAACATGTCTTGTTCTGTAAATTGTTTTCGATCATGCTGTTCTTGAATATTCCCCTATTTTACCAACTTAAAGGTCTCACTAAGGGTTAATAACACTTTTCACCACAACTGAGCATGATATCCATTCTACGCCGTAAAGCTTGTGGTCTCTGTTGAGCTCCCACCTCTTTCTACTAAATATGTCACAGTATGAATTTAGTAATAAATACTATCAATATTTTATGAAAAGGACAAAATATTTTACACAGATGTAACATTGTATGTTACATCTGTAACCAAAATACTCAGAGAAATTTTGGTGATAGGTTAGACAATATTCTGAATGTGAATAGGTATTATTTATGAAGGAACAACAAATAAATGTAGAAATATTGCATTTCGCAGTGATCAATGCTTTGACTTAATGCTTTCATTGGTTGTGTTTCCAAAAGATTTAAAAATAACTTGTTTGCTCATAGTTCAAAAACAAAATCATATATTAGAAAACTAATGCCTTTGAGATCCATTATGGCCCAATTTCATTCATTTATTTTAATGAAGATGTGTCGTACATTTATCTGGGGTTCGCACACAGACACAAGGACAGAACACAGACAAATAAACAGACAAACACTTCCTTTTATTATTATAGACTAGTAAGCCCCCATGAAAAATTACATGCAGATTAATTAGATCACACATCAGAATTACATAATTAAAAAAAATACTATTTAAAAACAACAGACTTTATGCTGACGGGGATTTTTAACTCGGTAAATGTGTACAATATTATAAGGATTATAAAACTGTAGGTCTATTTGTAAAAATGTATTTATATTCATTATTATATATCAAAATAAAGATAAAAATATTGTCTTTTAATTGTTTTCTAACTTCATATTGATGGATAAAATGATTTAGAAGTTATTAATATTAAAATGAAGAAATTAATAATGGAATATTGTTTATATGTTATACGAAGATGTACGAATGTTTCCGAAGTTAAACGAATGGCTATCTCTTCTTTAAACTTGTATACATTAATATATTGATAATAAAAGGTTGTATTTATATTAATTTTATAACCTCAAAGTAAATCTTAGAACTTATTATAGGCTACAGTAGTTCTTTAACTCATATTTAAAAAAAAAATCAACTTCGTAAGACTTATATTGATTGAAGTTGTAAACATAACTATAAAGTATAATCTGCGCTAGGTTTTGTTACAGATGATGGGTGAAATCAGCTGTTATATTATATTTTACTCACGTATGTATGTACGTACGGACGTACACTCGCTTTTATAGTAGTTGATATGTATGTTTTGAACTGTTAGGATCCTTATTTTTTCGGTTTAATATTTATAAGTATAAAATAGGGAATACATTGTAATAGGAAAATACAATAATACGTAAGTTTTATATCTACTAACCCCGAATATTCTGTTTAAAATTTATACAAATGTGTAAAAATACATTTCATAGACTTGAAAAAACAAAAACATGAAAAAGATGGCCTAGAGCCTAATGGTATCTAACTTCACTTAACATAATATTGTAGATAAATAATACAGAATCAGGCAGAATAATATGGTACAATGTATTTGGAGTAGCTCTTATTAAAGGTAAAATATATTATACAAAATACTTTATTGAGATAAATTTTACATTCTTCGAAGCGGTTTTATTGACAAATTCATTTTAAGCAACAGCATTCCACGGTCAAAATACGGCACAAAGTTTTAAAATCACGTTTTCCTACATCAAAACTTATTAAACAACATTTCATCAAATAAAGTAAAAAACAATGAAACAATTATATAACTTTATACAGTTCTTTGTAGTGACTATTTAATTGCATGTTAACGTTTACGGCAGTTTATATTTTAATCCCAATCTCATGAAGTGCATTTAAAAAAGCACTTGATTCTCAACTTTACAGTAGCACGAGTCGCAATAAAAGCAAATATGTCAAAGCATTCCACTCGTTAGTGAAACTCTTTACAATGCACGTTTCTCATTCTGCAGAAGAACGGTACTTTAGTATAATTTGTTATAATCTATTTTAATTCGTTTCTAATAAAACATTGTAACATGACAAACTATATATCAATACTTTAACTCGTTAAACGCTACAAATTTAGAACAATTTGTATAAATGAAAAACAGAACAGAAGTAAATTACAAATGACGTTCCGGCTGATTTAAATAAATTTCATCTCAAATTGAATTTAATGCGTTGCAGGACTTAAATATTAATATTCACTTCAGTTGTGATTAATTATAATAATTCAGAGAGAAACAAGTTGTCAGTTCGTTCTATTTTTAGCGAATATTTGGCGAGCGTTTTAAGTTAGCATCTGTTGGCGGCTGTGTCGTAATTTGACATTATTAATGGAGAAGCGGTCGACCTTCCATTATCTTTTCATCTGATCGGCGTGAGGTCTCGCCAGCTTTTTCTCACGGACAGAGTTTAAGTGGAATTCCGCGAATATTGAGTCGCTGATTTAACTGATAAAACTTTTCCCCGTTTAATTAATTTAAGGGAAACTCCTACCTGTCGTGCGCAGCCGTGTTGGTAGGTAAGGTTAAAGCCTGCATATTTATGTGGATGGCGATGTAGAAGTGTTGCTACTGCAGAAGACGCGAGTATATTATTTTGTTGTTGTAACATTCCTAAAAACTTTCATGTTTATGCATTAAGTTCTTGCAATAATTAACTGTTAATTGAACAACTTGTACTGGAAATTCTATTGACAAAGTAAATTTGCATTTTCAAGTTCCTTGAATTCATTTAACTTATTCAGGAAATGAAAGTTGATAAATTTATAAAATATAATTGCATCGATCGAATGCTTTTCCCTTTTTATAATGCATTGTTAGTTATAGGCATAGTATTTCTTGGCTTTTGTGTGCCTAATGATGAATTTTGCGTGGTAATTAATATTAAACAAATAAAAGAGCACTGTTGCGACAAAATCACACTGATTTAAATAAAAACCCCGAACCACAAAACAAGGAAAAAAAACAATAACTAAACAACTAAATTGTAGGAGTAGTGTTAAAACCCTCTGAGGATGATAACCATGTCATCGAAATGTACATAAGGGTAACGTATTAAACATAACTTTACAATTTAGTTGTTTAGTTATTGTTTTTGTTCCTTGTTTTGTGGTTCGGGGTTTTTATTTAAATCAGTGTAATATTACATAGTTGTATTTAATATTGAAAAACAATGTATGAAGTGCGTATATTCACTTATTAAATCAAAAGAATCATCATTAAAGAATTGAACAGAATTAAAGACATGAGTTGGTCTTTTTAATTGATCATGTCAGATTGTTCATTTAATTTTTTTTATTTACTTTAAAAAAACAGTTTCATGATAAAATGTAATATCGTTTTACATAAAACATTTCAATGTTAGTATGTCAAGATAAACTAATTGTTTGAAGGAAAGTTAAACTATTCCCAAAAGTTCCTTTATTTCACCAATGATTTTATCTACACACAAATCAATCAGAAAAGAACTTTAGTATTTCGTACATTTATATATTTTGTCGCAATGTGTTTTAATGTATAAATAAGAAATGTACTAAAACACATTATTATAATTGTAACCGTTAAATACAAACAATTATTGACATTTTCTGGATTAGTTATAAAACATTTAAATTGGAATTGAAAAACAAAATGCAAATTCTGTCTCTTTTGGGGAGGGTGTCATGGCAAACAACTAAAACTTGTCAAAGGTAATCCATATTAATTGTCAACTATTTAAAAAAAATATTGTTTATAAATGAAAAAAGGAATTATGTATAGTTTTATAGGACAATCCTACCCATAATTTAGACCAAAAGCTGTTTCATTTCGTTATCATTTCGTTGGCATTTGACTGAAGTTATCATTGGCCTAAAATTTTGGATTTATTCAAGTCACTGACATTAAAGAGGTCCTTACATTTATGAGCCTCAAAATGTCCTCCCATAAAGTAGAATTTTCAGCTTCATTTAGAGTTGACTATTGTTTAGATGTCACGTTTCCTAAGAGTTTCAAATTCGTATGTTTAACGGTAATTAAGTTATTAAGAGATTTTGAACAGCCTCAAAATCAAGTTAGTTATACATAATACGTATATACTTCCAGTTATTAATATTAACTGGCTGTACATACTGTCACTTTGTTTCATGGAGGTACATCAATATTAAGAACTACCATTAACATTGACCTACCTGTGTTTCAACATGTACAATAAATTAAATATAATACCATTTGGACGTACTTAGATACCCCCCCCCCTTAATATACATGAATTTACCCCTTGATAAAAGTAATGAATCTAAATCTACAAAAAAATTCTTGTTGTTTTTATTCACCCACTGGTAATATCCACCAAAATCGCTTCCTCTTTACTCTGCATCGAAGACTCGTACATGAATTATGCAACAGCTTCGGTTTGTTATTCGGTATAAATCAAACCGATAGTAACTCTATCTGGTAGCAGCTTTTGTTAATTATTTCAGTAATGTTAATTACCAAAGACGCCAATTGAATAGTAAGTGCCTGATTTAGTAAATGTAACGGAAAACATTAAGAGAGAACCTTAAGGAATGCGTTGCAGAGAAAGTATTACCTTGCCAGGAAATAGGAAGTCCTCTGGTAAATACGAATGGGAAGTGAAAGGCAAAACTGGACTTGTCGGCTTACATCTTGATTGACATTTGTAAACATTCGAAATCTTTTAATCCTTCGTCGGTTTGGTTAGCTGAAGGCATTTAACCGGCGAGTTGGTTGGAGGGTTTACATGTTTCAATTCAGAGGTTTGTATAATTAGGACACTCGATGATATAAAGTCATAGTTGTAAAAAACTACAATTCAGGGGTAGTACCTGTTACTGAAATGTGAATAATTACCTAAAACAAAATTACAAATGTGATAAAATTTTGTTAAACTTATGAAATGAATTAAAATTTAAAATGTCTAAACAAAGTCTTACTAAACATGTTTAATAATTGTTCTTCTAAACGTTGTAACTAGCTACCTGAAAATATTAAAAACATTGACTATCGTATCCACTTCAAAAAAGCCTTCAGTTTTATTTTATGGTTGATTCAAGTGTGGTATGTTTGCGTCAGAGTGATTCGAGGAGAATGCTTAAATAAAGAAAATCAGAATGAATAGCTTTTGGCGTTTATGATAAGTAAATTTATAAATTTATTTGTTTAGCGTAGAGTCATTTTCTAACGTTCACAAGTTCTGTAGGCCTATATTATACGTATTATTTTAACTTTATCTTCATTTATTTATCTTTTTTTACTTAAAATTTGTATTATATTTTTCTACATCAATTCATTGAATTGATAGAAAATATTAATTAAATAATTAAATTAGTAAAATACTTCTATTTATTTGTACAAATTATTGTTTATTATATTGTTTTATTGCTAGGAAAAAGAGAACCACGTCTGGTTTTAACTTCACCTCTAAAAAGAACGTAATTATATTAACTTCTAGCTGTAACTGTGGCTTTGCAGTTCTGTTATGTTAAACTTATTCCAATATACTTTTCAGTATTATAGAATCCATATTAGATTTGAATGTACAGTACCTAATAAGTTGGTGAGAAAAAGCACAAACTAAATAATTCAAATTATATTTGTATTGTAAGGCAGTACAAAAATGCTTATATTTCGAAAACTGTTGTACCGATTGAACACAGATTAGATATAAAAAGAGTTTTTTTTTAAATGTATTAATTAAAATTTTTTTAATACGGAAAACGTATTAAAAAAAGTTGTATTTTTTTACTTTATAGCAGTAGACGAGTGGTTTTAATATACAACCTACAACACAAACTTAAAAAAGATTTTCTATTCAAACAGCATTCACATCGTCCAACATTTTTGTAATAAAAAACACAATATTTAGTTCTGTTTGAATGTTTTTCAAGTCTTGTAGAACATGGTAATTTACGAGGCATATACATTACTTATAGAAATTTGTTTAATAAAAGTGAATGCTTAAGTGCATAGTACCCGTTATTAGACATAGGAATGTTAATAAGAATATGTAACTAGTATGGAAAGCGGCTAATTTGGGTACAAAAATATTCTGATGTATCATGTAAATTGATGTAAATGTAAAAATTTTCTAAATAGATGAAATAATGGTGATTATTATCTTCAATTTTTATAGTGAGGTCGAGAAAATTTATTTGATTTTATTGTAATTTGTATTACAAATTAGAGAATTGCATTGCATTATTAATATCAATTTACTCTCAAATACTGTTGAATTAATTTTATCCATACAGATCTCAGCTACATTACTACATATTGTGACGTGTTTTTTCTTTAAACTGAAGTTATATGAAGTTCTTTTGGTCAGTAGAATAAATCATATAAAAAAACGTATTATTAAAACATATAATTTGTTAATGATCATTCTTTAAATTACGCAAAATATTGCTGAAATAAACGGTATCAGTTAACTGACACAAACTTCCTCCCAACTTACTGTAGTCAAAATAATATTGTTTTTAATCATTTTATTTACTACTTTTTAGAACAAAACAAAAAAATAATATTCTATCTACGTCAATTGTATAAAAAAATGATTGTCCCAGGCGGGATTCGATCGCGCGACCTTTGAATTACTGGCCGTGCTTGCTACCTCGTGCGGCCGCTGCCGCGATGCTAGATTGACAACACAAACTTATTTATTTTTAAATATTTCCCCATAATTATAAAACGCCGAAGTTTTGATAAAAGCGGGTGGTGTCATTTTGTTTGGCATCTTAAGCACTATAAATACTGAAAATTTGATCAAAATCGTTAGAGCCGTTTTTGAGAAATTTGCATTTTTGTCGTTTTTATTGGTTTTTAGATGTAATTACCATTAAAATTAAAAATTCAAAAAAATGAAAAAAACTCCTGGATATATTAGGGTTTAGTACCTACATACCAAATTTCATGAAAATCGGACCAATAGTGTCCTCTCTGGTCGTGTATACATACAGACAGACTGATAGACAGACACCACTCTAAAAACACTTCCACTAAAAATATTTTTGGGTTCAGGGAGCACCAACACAGATAATTGCACTAAACAATTTTTGGGGGTTCTGGGAGCACCAAAACAGATAATTCTACTGAAAATTCAAATTCGAACATTTTTACGAAAACAATACTTTCTCCATATATAGGGTGGAGAAAGTAAAAAAAATTGTATAACATAACAAAAATGTTTATAAAATAAAAACTGATGTACCGACTTTAAAAATATTTTGGATTTGAATAGCAGTCACATTATAAACACCTTTGATAAAATATGTTCACAGTACATTTTCGTTTTAACCTTTTATTTATTCAAACTATTATAATGAGACGAATATGCTGCGTAGAATATTTGAGTAATAGTCAGCAACTAGGCCTGACCCTGTGTAACGTAGTTCTGTGAAAAGTAGACCTAGTGAACAAAATCTAAACTCTGCTCTTTGTTGCATACTTTTATGAAGTTTTTGTTTAATAGGAACAAATCTCAAAATATATGACGTAATATCAATTTAAAACTGGGATAGACAAAAGTATAATTTCCTCGTTTCAATCCAATAATGATCAAGTTCTGTCAAATCAATTTGCTCATTATTTTGCATTAGTGGATTCCCATCACAACGCACATTTGCTGAATTCGAATATGTGTTTTTATAAATCTATTTCGCCTCATTTCAAATTGTAATTTTGTTATATCGATTACACCAATAATATAATTGCAAAACTCAATGTCAAAAAGGCGGATTTTAACTAGAGATATGAAAGAAAATTTACAAATAATCACAGCTTTTCATTTTTGTTTTCACCCTTAACCATACTTGCAATTTTGTAAAAAAGAGAATCAACAATTATAAATTACTGCACACTTTGTTTTAAATGCCTTCAAGATTCATGTCAAATTTGGAGAAAATCAAACGAGGTATTTTCAGTAACTGAGAAACAAACCGATTATTATGGAAAAAATACCGAAAGGTAGATATAAAAAAGGTAATAGGCCTACTCGTAAGTCGAAACGTTTAAGTGCTTTTCTATTACTTTTCTACCTTTGCTTATAATATAACCAATTTGTTTAAAGGATTGTAAAAATAAGAGTTTCGGTACATATTTTATTTGTTTCTCCCTTATGTTTAAAATTATTGCAACCAACATAATTTTTTAATACCCATTAACTAAGTTTTATTTGGTTAAGTAGTATCAATTTTGAATTTGTCTATTTCGATTAAGAACTTTTTAAAGGTAAAAATGTTATAATTTATGTTGAACGAATTGTGTATACTTTATTACAATTTAATGTTTAATTTGTAGTATTAACACTTTTTTAAAAAGATTTACTTGCAGAGGTACAGAAAGAAAAATTTAGACCTTATAAGATTATGGTACATATTAAAAAGTAAAAACAGTTTTTTGATTCATGTTATCATTCCAAGAATCATTAGAACTGAAGCCACTTGCTGTAAACATTCATCTACCGTTGAGACAACGAAAACGAACAATTAGAGTAATTTTTATGACTCATTTACAATAATAATATAATATTAATTGTGTTTTTTTTATTTAACAAAAATCCCTATACATACTTCATTTTTCTTTACTTCAACGAACATTTAATGCCAAATTTGAAGAAAATCAAACAACTCGTTTGATCTTATAATATTACCGTAACCGATAGACAGGCAGACGAAATCCGAACGGTCTTAAAACAGTTCCTCACTTACGCTCGGTCAACTATGCTTGCATTTCCAACTGTAGCAAGCTATGCACCCACTAACTGTCTACGACACACTTATTTTCTAACATGATGATGATTTACTACACACACAAATAATAAGATATAATTTATAAATTTATTGTAAACGTGGATACAAATTAACTTTCTTCGAACCTTCAGCAGAATTCATATCGCAAATTTAATATTTTACCCTTTAGCAATATTATTTATACGGATTTATTAGAAATGATAGACTGAGGTCTACTATGGTTTATATAGAACTAGTTACTTAGTCTGCCTTGTCTTATTATAACCGACAGATTGACATTAATTGAGTGTAGGTTTAAATTAGTAGTCTGCTTGATTATAAGTGAAATAATCAACTAGTGTTAGTACATCATTGTTTTCTAATTATAAGACACTTGTATGTTTGTCTCGAATTACTTTTTGATTGCCTGAATTAGGTTACACAATGAAAAGTCGTGTTTTCGTTCAAATAACAGGTGAGTGATTTCTTCTTTTTACTTTCTCCACCCTATACGTAGTATATGGAGAAAGTATTGTTTTCGTAAAAATGTTCGAATTTGAATTTTCAGTTGAATTATCTGTTTTGGTGCTCCCAGAACCCCCAAAAATTGTTTAGTGCAATTATCTGTGTTGGTGCTCCCTGAACCCAAAAATATTTTAAGTGGAATTTTTTGTTTTGGTGCTCCCTGAACCCAAAAAAGTGTTTTTAGAGTGGTGTCTGTCTGTCTGTCAGTCTGTCTGTATGTATACACGACCAGAGAGGACACTATTGGTCCGATTTTCATGAAATTTGGTATGTAGGTACTAAACCCTAATATCTCCAGGCGGTTTTTTTTTCATTTTTTGGAATTTCTAATTTGTAAGGGTAATTTACCCCTAAAAACCCATAAAAAACGACAAAAATGCAAATTTCTCAAAAACAGCTCTAACGATTTTGATCAAATTTTCAGTATTTATAGTGCTTAAGATGCCAAACAAAATGACAAAACCCGCTTTTATCAAAACTTCGGCGTTTTATAACTATAGGGAAATGTTTAAAAATAAACAAGTTTGTGTTGTCAATCTAGCATTGCGGCAGCGGCCGCACGGGGTAGCACCACGGTAGCGAGCACGGCCAGTAATTCAAAGGTCGCGCGATCGAATCCCGCCTGGGACAATAATTTTTTTATACGATTGACGTAGGTAGAATATTATTTTTTTTGTTTTGTTCTAAAAAGTAGTAAATAAAATGATTAAAAACAATATTATTTTGACTGCAGTAAGTTGAGAGAAAGTTTGTGTCAGTTAACTGATACCGTTCGTTTAGATGAGTGTTGTCTTCAACAGTTACCAAGCTAAAGCATAGAAATACTTATTTATAGTAATATTTAAAATTCAATTGTTAAATTATAATAATTCTTGTAAATTGTAGCGTACATAACTGACATTCAAGTTTATTCCATTAAATGCACTAACGTTAATTATAATAGTTGCATAAATAAATTAGATAAGTCCGTAAAAGTTACGCATCTAGACTATATTATGCTTTGCTACGTATTAAAACCTTTTTTTTTAAATTGCCAGTCTGGAAAAATGTGATAATGGTGCACAAGCACTGGTGATTTTCTGTGTTACTAGCTGGTCCGATCCGGCTTTGCACGGATAGACAAATCAAAGTTAAATGTATATTAACAAAAAATATATTATATCAATAAATATATTACACTATGTATTTCTTATGGGGATTTTTACTAACTTTGTCCCCTCCAAAACCTCCCCTAAAATTTATATATTTTTTAACTCTTTCTTAGCGAGCACTTAGGGCCCTAGAGGAAGCTACATACCAAATTTCATTCCAATCCGTTCGATGGTTTTTTGTAGTAACTTTGACCCCCC
>JAGFPH010001578.1:150096-165651 GCA_018207615.1 Philaenus spumarius
AACCTCCCCTAAAATTTCGATTTTTCTTTAAACCCTTTCA
This sequence comes from Philaenus spumarius, assembly GCA_018207615.1. Classification (NCBI taxonomy): domain Eukaryota; kingdom Metazoa; phylum Arthropoda; class Insecta; order Hemiptera; family Aphrophoridae; genus Philaenus; species Philaenus spumarius. Next base: position 150,137 of record JAGFPH010001578.1, read on the forward strand.
TAGCGAGCACTTACGGCCCTAGAGGAAGCTACATACCAAATTTCGTTCCAATCCGTTCAGTAGTTTTAAAGAAATCGTGATTTAGTAACTTTGACCCCCCAAAACACCCCCTAAAATTTCGAATTTTTTGAAAACCTTTCTTAGTGAGCACCTATGGCCATATAAGAAGCTACATAATAAATTTCGTTCCAATCCGTTCAGTAGTTTTTGAGAAATCGTGATCAGTGACTCAGTGGATTTGGCTTATATATATATAGACAAGACAGCATAGGGGTAGGTTTAAAAAAACATCTATTCTTTGGATTAAATTTCATTTGAATCTATTGCTTATAAGTACTAAATTAATGATATAATATTAATTTTGTTATGCATTATAGTCACAGAAATGAAAATAAAACAGTATACAAATTAAATACGGTTGTTTGTAAAAGCAAACGATAATCAATATTTAGTTAGGTGCATAGATATTTATATCAAAAGGACGTACAAAAAAACAATAATCAACTTTTTCTACAAGCCCAATTCAAAATGTCGAAGATTTAAGATAGTTAATGCTGAATATATTGAAAATCATAAAAAAAATATATGTATAAAACACGTATATGGAAAATTGTAAATATTCATAATTATATGAAGCATTAAATTATGAAAGCTATATGGAATTTTACTTTGGGTGGAATGTAATGTAAGATAAACTCAACTGCAACCATGCTGCTCGCAAGGAACCGCTTTTTCGGAAAGTTTTCCAACCTAACCGATGTATTGACATTATTATTATTATCTATTTCATAGAGTTCAACTATTAAACTGTATTTTAAAGAATGTACACCTATTGATTTTGGAAACCGCATGGTCGTGTTAAAAAATATTGGTTTTTTGTTTAAAATTCCAAAACATAAGTTCTGACTCTCATAACGTTTTCAAGAATATCACAATTATGAAGAACTTATAAAATTTTTATCGATCAAATGTAATTTGACACTGTGTATGGAATCTGATGTTTCAGCAAATCTAACATTTTAATTTTTGAATATATTCGACATTTTCGAATCTGAAAACGTATCAAAACATTTTGTTCATAAAGCTGACAGAAAGGCAAAGCTCAAAATTTACTTTGCAAGGCAGAAACCACGCTAGCTCATTTTTTTAAATTTGGCCTAATTTTTAAAAAAAATCTCGAATATCGCAAATCAAACAATTTTTTTTTACGAAACAAATTTAGCTTATTTGGGTCATTAACAGACACACTAATAGATAGTCAGACTATTTCCCGAATAGTTTTGAAATTAGTATTTTAGACCTAAAAGAAAATAATTTCGAAAAATGTATGTCCATTTATTTTGAGATTTTGAGGTTACTTCAAAATAGTTAAATGAGAAAGTTTCTTATCTTTTCATATTCTACAACTTGGCAATAAGCAAACTTTTTTGAAGATTAACTAAAAACATTACTCCTTTTCACAACACCATTACAACCCTTCCTATCCTTCACCCCTAATCGACTGTAGAAATTGTAGAGAGATCGGTTCTGAGTAGGTTAAAATCTGTCCAACACAATCTAGAGCTGTTGAAATTTATTTTCTGAAACGAAGCTATTACAAACCTGATTTCATTGGGCTCCTGTCGTTTTACCTCAGTCTGGAACCATTAGTATTTCCTACAAATAATAAGTAATTTAATTGTGCAACATAAAATCTGAGTGCAAAGTAAAGTAAAGGTAAACTGACAGAATCTTGGATGTACAGTAACGTTCTACCATTTGTTTACTGAAGACTTAGAAGTGCTATAGAAAACACATTCTTAAAACAATATTATTTTAATTAATGGTATCCCATTTATTCTCTACTTAGTCATGAAACAAATTGATGAGTACCGTTTATTTACGCAACAAATTTATGTTAAAATCCAGTACTTACATTTTACTGGGCATTCCAAAAGTATAGACGTCTTTGTTTTACTGAGTAAAAAATATTAGTGATAAAAATGTTTTCTGTTCAGTGGTCAAGTCAGTCAAGTACGTGTTTTATTATAACAGTGTTTAAAAATGCCATATCTTCTCATATAACTTTTAATAAGTTACTATACAGAGTGAGTCAAAAGTATGGATACACCCCGTTAAATTTTAAATGGATAAAGATAGAAAAGAAAAATGAAACTCAGAGCACCTTTCTAGGAAATAAAAGTGAACTTTTTAGTCACTATTACAACTTTGCCCATTTCCAAAATGGGATTTTTGGGGGGCAGCTCAAATGTTTTAAATGTATAGACCCATTAAGTGACACATAATTTTAAATGTATTGATTAAAGAAAAAGAACAGTGGAAACTAGAGTTTTCTATCTCAACCCAGTACAAAATGCCAGGTAATTGTAATTTTCAGAACCTGGTTCTAATACTGATCCAATTTACTGTTAATTAAAAAAAAAATGAATTTATGAAACAGATAAAATCAAAAGCTAATAAAATAAACTTCTTTTTATAATGTACTAGCTGGCCCGACCCGGCTTTGCCCGGATAGACAAATCAACCTGATACTAATAATTAGCCCAAGTGTTTTAGTTCATTGTAAAAAAAAAATAAAAATTCATTGTAGGCCTAACCTAAAATTATATTCAGTTTTTGATCCAAATCAGTTGTTGATCAAAATCAGCTGTTTTAAGCTTTTCATACGAACAGCTGTTTTATGTGCCCCTAATAAAATCAAAAGAAATCTTTCTTCTTCTTCATTAAGATTGACCTTCCATAAGATTAACATTGAAACTTTGAGGGCCACTGGGGCGTAGCCCTAATGTCCTAGGACTTCGGTAAATGGCCTAAAACCTTCCCAGGGTTAACCTGTGTTACTATGCAAAATTTCAAAGCAAACGGATGGACGGTTTGGTAACGCATAAAGGACAAACATACAAACGTACAGACGGACATACATTGAATTTTATATATATAGAAGATTTAAATTTTGTATTACAATAGCACTAATAATTAAAATTACATTAAACAATAAAACGGCTTACTAACCTGTGTTTTTTATAACAGGTGTTCAAACTGCTACCCCAGGACAGGTTGACAATGTAAAAGCCTGTCGTAAAAAACTTGAAACGGCACGCTGTATGGATTCACGCGGGATTTTATGAATTTGCGCTACTACTCTGACCTTAAGGTCATTAATGCACTGGGGTTTCGTTTTATACACGTTGTTTTTAATGTGACCCCACACAAAGTAGTCCAGTGGAAATAGATCTGGCGATCTTGGTGGCCACACGATACTTCCTCTTCTGCATATCCAGCGATTGGAAAAATATTGTTTAAAAACTCGCGGACATGCAGGCCATAGTGTGAAGGTGCCCCATCCTGCTGGAACCAAACTTTACTACTGTTATTGGTTGCTGCTTGGATTGCTGGATAAATTTGATTTTGTAGCATTTAATGGTATACCTCAGTATTAAAATTGCCATCAATAAAAAAGGGCCCAACAAAATGATCCCTCACAATGCAAAGCCAAACGTTAATTTTTCATTGTCCTGGATGTGTTGCTCTCTCATTCAACGAGGGTTTAACATCAGCCCAATAACGACAATGGTGTCTGTTAACGTTACCGCTTAACATGAAAGTTGCTTCGTCTGAGTAAGCAATGCTGTTCATTCTAATTGTATTTAGATTTAGATACTGGACTTTGATTAGGATAAGTGTAATTAAATAAATTCCTTACTTTATCATAAGATCTCATCCGGTTTGCGTAGCCTCATATCATCAGTATCATAATACCTTCTTGTTAACTTAAACTCTCAATTTCAACGTACATTATCACAAAAATACGTCTTAACTTTGTTGATTCCAACCAGAAACTGAACCTGATACACTTCTTCAAAACTGATAAGATAATTGAGGCCTACTCTACAGCAGGTAATCACTGTAAAACAGGTTTGAGTTTGGAAGAAAAGTGGTTGTCTATTGGGGCTATTTACCACCTGAATTTGGATGTTTATGTTTTGCCTCAACGAAGTTTTAATTAATTTCAATGAGCTGCCATCTTGTACTGGGTTGAGATAGAAAGCTCTAGTTTCCACTGTTCTTTTTTTAATCAAGACCTTTAAAATGAGGTGTCACTTAATGGGTCTTTACATTTAAAAATTTTGAGCTGCCCCCAAAAACCCCATTTTGCTTAAATGGGCAAAATAGTTACCCCAAATAATAGTTTCTGTTTTAGTTGTAATAGTGACTAAAAAGTTCATTTTTATTTCCTAGAAAGGTTTTTTCCCTGAGTTTTATTTTTCTATCTTTATCCATTTAAAATTTAACCGGGTGTAACCATACTTTTGACTTATACTGTATAAGTTTGCAATGTCTGAACATCCGAATTTTTAAGATCTAAACTAATAAATAAGCTACATAAATAAAATAGACTCACAATATTTAGGGAAGACTTGTACGTTTTGGCTTCAAACGCCCACGCCCGTTCTTGCTCCTCTCAAACAAAATTGTGAGGGAAATAATGGGAATAATACTTTTACTAAGATTAATTAAAAATTTCATCAAAGTAGTTCGTAGATATTTCACTCGGTTCTACCTAGGTACAACCGAAGTACATTTTTAAGCTTTTGTTTCGTAAAAATGTTAACACCAAATAAATATTTATTTAGTTTGTAAAAATCAGCTGTTACAATCAAATGTTGTGGTTTCTGCTTAATTGCTATGACGATTACAATCAAAATAGTGTTTTACACAATATAACTTTATCGATTCTAATTGAACAATTTAGTTTTATAACATCTCCTTCCGGAGTTTTAATGATCCATTTTTAATAAATGCGTTGTCGTTTCAATGCGTTTCTTTCAGTACGTTAAGCATATTTTTCAATGTACTGAGTTTTAGATAAACCACGCTGCAAAAGCGCATTTATTCGGCACAAAAATTGTTAAATTTAAATTTAAAAAAACTCCTGACCAGACGTTACTGCTAGAAAACATATTATTTCTACTATACAAACCATAGGTCTATAATATATAGATGTGAAAACAAAATATAAGATATATTAAACAAAATAGTACTGGTCGATGCTATGGAAATAGTTTTTAATTATTAAATTATGCTCATTAAAATAATGGAAAAGGTGTTAAAAAACAAGTTTTATTTATTTAATTTCTTTGTAAATTTATAATTATTAAAGATAAATTAAAATGACTGAATTTATGATATAATATATTAGGTACTTTTTAACATGTTATGCCTTCTACAACGTTGCAATGTTTGGTGGTAGTGTCAGCAAGAGAAAGGGAGAGATTGCGTACACCAAGATAAAATTACACGTTGAATTTAATAATATGTTTACAATAGAAAAAAAGGGACTCGTAGCAAACACAAATTAATGTCAGGCGGTCGTGCGTTGACTTGTGGTTATTTATAGCGAAGCCTTATAGCTTTGGACTCACTCAGGCTGGAATAAAGACGTTTCCGAGATTCTTGGCAAAACATTTGTCTTTGTCTTTCCTTAATACAAACAAAAACGATGCATAATGTCTTGCTCACAAGGCAAACTAGCTTCTGTATGCAAATACGTGTTTTATGCGTGCTTTTTGTACAGAGGAGAAGTTAGTGACAGAGACAGATTGCTGAGGTAATTCTAGGCTTTGATGAGACTACTGAAGCAATGAAGTCTTCATTAGTAACTTTCAAGCTTCTTGTTTAAGTTTAATAATAATTCTGGATTTGGTAGTTTTAGAGGTTCTCCTTCGAAGGGAACCCGGAAGCCTTATGTGATCAATCGTGTGTCTACCTGTCAGACTGTATTTGACAGATTCATTTCTCAATAACGGATGAATGTATCAAACTAAAATTTGTTATAGTTATAAAACAGCAAACCTACAAATACTCAATAATCAAATCTCAAAAATATTGTAACATACGTTTCGGTGCTCCATAATTTATTTTATAAAATGTTGTATGATACTTTTTTGGGGGTACCGTTTTAAAAAGCTTCATTCAAAAAAATATATATATATATGATATATATATAGTTTGGGAGATATGTGGTAATGTGGATACAAACGTTTAAAAACTCTCTCTCTCTCTCTTTCCAAAAATACAGTAGAAGAATTAAGTTTAAAAATAGTTGTCTTTAGAGTTAATGTATTCCCATACGCTTTTATTCTTACTCTGAAAATAACATTGAATTAAATTGAAAAAACTTAGTTTGAAGTTTAGGCTTTCTTTTAAGACGTTAAACATTTTATGGTTTCTGTCAACACTTAAGCCTCGGCTTTACAATGTATAAAGTAATACCTGTATTTTAGGCCAAAATATCTAAAGTATGATTTAAATAGACTATCGAACATATCTGCGTGCAACCTTTCCTTCCACAAAACACATGTTTTATAATTTACGTTTATTAAAGTTGTAGGATTAATAAAATAAATAATAGCTAAAATGGTAATAATATATCTAAATCAAAATGTAAATTTAAGTTTAAAATGTAAAGTATTTACAATAAAATGTTTAAAGACTAGCTTGATTTTATTTTAGTGTTACTCTAAACTACTAAACATTATGAATACAAACAATTTTATACAGTATTAAATCAGCTCTTGATGGAAATACCACTGAGATATACTTTCCATATGAGAAGTGTTAGAGCTGGAATTTTACTAATACTGAAAATATTTCCTCTTCAAAGCTATTCTATTTTAAATAATGTGTTTGGTATGTAGAAACAAACATTTGTTTACAATTATTTATACATTACATTTGTTTCTTTATACTTGAGGTCATTTGCTTTAGCTCAATTTATAATACTTACGCATTAAATGTTCCGGTAATTTTAGTTACAAATTAATTAATTATACGTGTCTACAATGCGATGGTTAAAAACTCTATGGTTTTGCAGGAATGGAAAATAGTGATTGTAAAGCTGCTTATTCAATTACAATCAGTATTACGAAACTTGCGATTCAACATTTATAAACTTCATGAAGTAATGTTTTTAATTCAACGTTTACGGATTTTTAAAATATCCTTTGAAAGTCAATTTGATCACATAAAAAGGATTGAACATCCTGAGAGCCAACTGACACTCAAATAAAATTTTATGTTAACATATATAAATCAACAGACTCAACAAAATTGTTTTAAACTGAGAAGTGATGAAAAGTTATACAGTTAGAATAAAGGGGATGCAAACATCGATACTCCTTGATGACTAGTCACCCAACTTGGCTACATCGAATGGTTGGTTTTTATTCCAGTAATAAAAGTTAATAGATAAAAGATAAAAAGTAATAAAAGATATCTATGAAGAATATCTCTGTTATCTGTTTATCGGATTTATGTAATAACCATCTCCTACAATAACTGCTAAAACTTGCGTATGGCTAACTCTGATGTATCAAATTTAAAATACAAATGTCAATATTATAAATGCATAAGGGGTATCTCGAAATGCAATAAATTCGAACTAACAGTTATGATTGAATTGTTAGGTAATATTCTGCCTATGAATAATAAACATATATTCGTACAAGATCTAATATCTGAATTAATACTCTTTATACAAATATTTTTATTGACCATTAGATAAACAACAAAGATAAGAACAATATGAAAATATTTAAGAGAAATAAACGACCGTATAAAAACATTAAATTAGGTTGTGCAAGTAGATATCTTTAAAACAATTTAAATGCAAAAGTTAATTCTATTCATACTATGCGCGTGCGATAATTGAATTCAATGTTAAGTAAATATCTTAAAAGTAATTTTATATTAGTTAGCTTCTGTAATGCAGTAAGACATACTTAATAAAAACGCTATGAGAAAAAGATTTAATATTTTAATGTTTAAAACGTTTACAGTTTAAGTACGTCTATTGAAAAGCAATATCCAGTTGAGGATTCGTGACACGCATTCACACAAGTAGAATTACAAAATAAATTGCAATCTCGCGTCAATAAAAAACTCAAATGTCAATAACTTACGGCTCTAGTAAAAACAAGAAACATGCTGTTAACTAAACAACCGTTTAGCAGAAAAGTTTATTTGATGTAAAACATAACGAACGTGCTTCTACTTGTACGGAGTGGAAACCGCCATCTTTATTAGCACTTCTTATCGTCGTATTTGGCAACAATGTACTTTTTCTATTCACTACGGCTTGTTGCAAACAGTTCAGCAGCCGGCATGATCTCCTTGGTAGTCTCACTGGAGGTGTGCCTCAAACAAAAGAAATACTTCATCTCTTATAAAGGTCGGAATTAGCGGGGTCAATATTAATAAAGCAGTTTGACAAAGGATGATGACGTCATTAAATGCCGACCTGTTGACTATTTCATTTGTTATATAACGTATGTCAAGAGCTTATCCAAGAAAATGTTTTATTTTATCTTTAAAACTTATTTTTAAATTACTGCAACTATATTTTACTAATATCGTAATTTACTACACAACTAGACTAGCTGTAATCCTCAGCATCGCTCATGTTACAAATTATTAACAATAGATGCTTTGAATATTTTGTACACACTGATTTATTACATCTATTTAGAAGTGTTTCCGCCGCATCAATTATTTATTTCTCTAGATTACAAGTATTGTAATTTCGAATTGGAAGCCAAAAGACACCTGAAGCGAGACATCTCTCGTTTCATATACTGTACTCTCATAAGGAACAGTGACACAACGGAAAGCAAAAGAAATATAAAATAAAGTCAGGTTGCCACTCTCAGAAATGAAAGGCGGCTTTAAAAGCCAAGTGCTTTTATTGTTATTAATGTAGCAATGTAGCTAACACTGGATACCCATCCACAGGATTTCGATCCTTGAAAAGATGAAAATCTTCCATTGTTAAGAAAAAGCGGAAATAAGTTAGGAAGCACTTAACTTCTGGAATGATTGTTTTCATCGTTTTAGCTTCGTTGAATTGATAAAGTAATGGAAAGATTGCAAACTCACTTTAAAAGACAATAAACATCAAACATTTACAATTAAACAGGTTTTTATCTGATGGACGACGGAAGAGTGACAAATAATGTTATTTTACTTTAGATTCCGTTGTTAGGATAAACAATATTGATTGAGAATATTGGGCTCAGTAGAACCTCCAACAGAAGTTACTCCTAATGGCCACAGTTTGGTTTCCTTGCATTATCCCACTCCTAAGTCAGCAATAGGCTAACTTGCAGAAAATAAACTATGAACAGAATTTACCATCCAACCATTAGAACACAGACCAAAATAATATCTCTGTTTATTTTCCATGCAATTGAATAATATTGTTTTCTAAGAAAGAAAAAACAAATTATTAGAAATAATGATTTACCTAAAACCAAAATAACATTATATTCCACAAATTGGTTATGAAAGAAGATGTTGAAAAATCTGATCAGTCGAAATTCCACTTTGAGGGTTAAATAAGTATCAAATATGATTTAAACCGTTAATATCAAAAAGCTATGATCAACAATCATTATATTAATAGTATCAGTGATACATTATTTATTAATGAAAGGTTAACTAGAAAGCGTGTTTCACATTATGCATAACATTTTCTTCTTCATGTTCCATTTAAAAATAAGTTGGAGACTTTAAGTTAAAAGTGGAATTAAGATGAAATTAATTACAAACAATCTTCAACGCTGCTTCCCTTTGTACTACTCAACATTACGATTCCTGTACTTTTGAAATTCTTGATCTCTACACGCAAAAACAACATGCACACAACATTATACTATACAAACGTTCGTCAACATATAAATTATGAAAAGGAAACGAGTAACCGTGTAACCCTTCTACGTTCGGCAAACACTTACTTTTGTAAAAATTAATAAATATGTTGATCTTTGGACGTTCGAAGGCGGAATTATCCTTACTACACTTACGGTCAATTATATAATACTTTCTTTTTGTTTATATAAGTATGGCCGTTTTAATGTAACATTTTAGTAACGTGTTTTGATTTTTGATTTTAGTTTATTTTTCCCAGACGACCAACGTTCAAAGTTTCAAAAATATCAGGAATCATCATATCTGGAAATCTATGATGGGTATTGTTCTTACGATGTTTTAAAACTATATAATGTATAGCATCTGCTGAATTTTCTATCAAAATTTCAATAAAAAAAATACTACAGCTGAACCAGGAGCTTGGATTTTTATTTACTTTTATAGAGATTGCGTTCTTATCGAATCAATTAACTAAAAATAAATGCTTATATTAACCAGAAAATACTAAAACAGAAGGTTTCAATAATTTTATAATTTTATCGGGTTCAGTTAAAGAGAATCACTAAATATTCTATCAAAACGGACTTAGACATCTGTATAAAGACGAAAATGATGACAAATTGAACAAGAATGATAGTTGGCTGTCATTAATATATTGATAGTTTATGATAGTTAAAATGCAAAAGAATTAGTTTGGAACAGCCCTTATCTCAAATTAAAAATGTAAAAATGTTCCCTTTGACTCGCGAAAGAGAGGGGGGGGGGAGAGAGAGAGAGAGAGGGAGGGAGAGGGAGAGAGAGAGCTTTAGTTTGTGCGTGTTAAATAAGGTCATATTTTAATTTTATAGTTGCGAAGTTAGTAGTACAAAGAACTTTTACAGCATCTGTTTTGATATAATGACTCTTACATTGTATCCAATTACTTTAACTGTGCGTGTCAGAGACAGTTGGGTATTCTGTAATTATATACTTCTAACTGCGGTTAAGTAGAATGAATGTACTTGAGTCTAATAATTTTGTTGCGTGTATATAAATATAGTTAAGGTTGAATTTAAGTCTGCAAAATAGAGTATAACATGTCTGACAAAGTATAACAGCACAAATGTTTATATTGGCCCAACATGTGTGCTTAGCGTAAGTTTAATGTTAGGTAGGCCTATACATACAAAATAACATACAAAAATCCTTTCAATTACAAATGTATTTTGTTTAGTTTAGAGAAGCATATAGAACCAAAAAGGTTTTTTTGCAAAATTGTTAACTTGAACGATTAAAAAGAGTTGTTTAAACGAATTATAAATGTTAATGGTTCACTATTGCAAATATAATAAATGTATTTCGTTCTCTTTACACGTTATACTCTAAACTGGAGCTTAAAATAAAAAACGTTTACATTCCGTCTACAAGAAAATATAATAGGTACGGTAATGCACGTGCATAACCTGGTCGGATCTTGATCGTGTGTCGAATACAGCACATTGCAATGCGTGCGACATCTTATGAGATGTGAAGAGTTAACTACATTCAACTCAGTATGTGATATATCATATGATGGATTCTATGTTTAAATTTGGTTAGCCAAAATAGCGTGTTTTATTTTTGTCAAGATAATTATTCGAAGCTTAATACTTCTATTATTATCACTCAATGTTATTTGTTTGATTTTTGCAGTAAATATCGTACTCAGAGAAAGAAACTACAATTTCAACCACTACACTTTTTAAATTATTACTCCAATCCAGTGAGTGAAATCCACGTTACTAGACTCACTTCTGGTTCAAGTGTGGGGGCTACAATGCCCGCGCGCACATTCATATACATCCATTACGTAAACGAATTATAACTGCAAAAGCAATACAATATGTTTCAAACAGACATTAATATTCATATTTGTATATGTTTCTTTACCCAAAATAGAATTATTTCTGTGTGAGTCTGTCTGCCAGTCCCCCTTTTTAATCCATTTTTCACAGGAAGCAAAATTTCAGCATATTATCAAAATATTTTGGTTTTTAAGGCAAACAGAACACATGTACTAATATTGAGTTTAAATAACTTTCATCAACAATTGCCTTCACCTAGATTCTAACAGGCAACCTTAATTTTTGCAATTAGTTATGTATTTCTAAATTAAAGGTAACAACAACAACCCATATATTTTTTCTTAATTGCTACAATGCGCTCTCAAATTTAATTTAATGAACTGTATTCGAGTTGAGTTCTATACAATCGAAATTGTGACGAAATTGGGGCCTTTAATGTATTTGAAATCATTTAATGTATTCGGAGGATATTTTCTAGATTCTATTGATATCACAAAACTGACAATAGAATCATAATAGAATGACACCTGGCTTGTAGCAAATCAAAAAGACATACCTAGGAAAACATGAAAAGACATTATACGAGAATCAAGCACATGCAAGTATATAAAACTTGACAAGGCTGAAGTAAGAGGCTTGGCACCAAACTAAATACCGTTCGAGTTACAATTCACTGAATTAACAATGCTTTTAGTGTTAATGACCATGTTCAGATCTGATCTTTTAGGTTGTATATTTACATTGGGCCTTCAGGAGACCGAATCATTATCGCATTGTAAGGCAGATGCAATCTGTAGCTGCCATGGAAGAGTCACGATGTCTCTCATTGCTACCAATTACACGATTAAGTGGTCTCAATTAAAGGTAGGTAATTAAATTATAAGTGCTGTGTATCAGATTCTTCCTACGAACGTGGTACGTTCTTTCTGTGAGTTATTTTATGCACCGTAAGATACCACTTATAGTACGCAACATACTTTAACAGAGACTATACACAAGTAGTTCTATCACAAACAATTAGATTTTTATTGAGTTATTACAAAGTTATTTTACTTTTTAATCCGACCACAGGTAAGATTTTTTTGTTCGTTTGTCGACCATTAAATATATTTAAGATGGAAGATTGTAGGAATATATGTTATCATCGAATGAGCGTCATCAGTTCCTAAAATATAATAACCAAATTTAAACAAAACACTTGAAATAACTCTAAAAAAATTATCAAGTATAGAAACAAACATATTTTTAAAAACTAAAAATTTGTTCAAATTTTCAAATGAGCTAACAGAAAGCAATACAAACTTTAAACTGAAAGTTTTTTCATAACTAACTTATTTAAGTGCTGTAAATATAAAATTGTATTTGAGTCGGAGCCATAAAGGTCATCATTATTAACTGTAGCCTACACTCCAAACAACTCAGCTCAAATACAAAAACTTTCAAAGACTTTTTTAAAAAAACGAGGACTGCCTGATACCTCTATTAGTAGGTAAATAAGATGGTTCAAACCTGTTTTGAGCGTATAAATAGTGTCATAATTATGATGTCATATTTGTAACGTAAGTATAAAGGAAGTCGAAAAATATTGGCTGAATAATTTGTGCAAGTGTGTAAGTGATCAAACCCTAGTAATTGATGTAGTATGTAATTTAAAGGTCTAATGACCTTGATTAACTAATATGTTTGTTTAATTTATAAATAAAATAATTCAAAAATTCTGACGTGAAAATAAAAAAGTATAATAAAGTAATGCATTGGGCATTAACCGTATGGTTTATGCACGTCCACACATTCGACAAGTTCTCCTTAGTAATTAATGTCAATTTATAATTAATTTGAAGGACTTTTGTATTTAACAACATTGTTAATTCTTTGTTGGTGGTTTCCCTACTAATATAAATCGATTGTCCTAAGTGAAGCTGACTCTTAGCGGAATTGCTCGGAAATGATCTCATACTAACAATTATTTTTCTTTAATGGTAGTGGTGTAAACCAGATTAGGGAGGGTTTAGTTACTTTTGAATTAAAATTGAGTTTACAATAAAATTTTATAATAATTTAATTGATATTTACACACAGTCTAAAGTAACACACATGAAGAAAACAAGTGATTATCTATTTAATATACCATGTTATAAATTCTGAAACTATTTACATCAATTACAATGCGAGTAAATAAAATATTAGATATAAAAATAAAAGGAAAAGTATACATTTACAAAATCTTTCCTTCTTCTCAACATACATTTAACTTGAAAATTACTTAATGCAACTTAACTATTAATATGCAATAAAGTTAAACAACAGCTATTGAATTGAAAATATTACAGTTGACATTATATAAGAAACGTTCAATATATATTATTAACTTCCTTACTGTTGCACGTGATACAACCGAAACGCACGATTTCACTAACGCAATTAATTGATAAATTATATTCTCTACAGTTAGATTATTTGAAATTAGCAACAACCGTTACTTAAGAAAAAGTAATAGCTATCTTATAATTTATGTGAGTTTACAGAGTTTATCAGTTAGACATTTGATAATGACAGATGTTAGTTCACAAAATGTTTCATATTCTCTAGGCAATACGCCTATGGAGGCGCGATATAAACTGTTGTCAGATATAACTTATTACATTTTGCAGCATATATCCTTGACATCTTTGAACTTACAATTTCTACGGACGGTAGGATATTTTGTATTGTAGAATTTAAAATATTGACACATGTTATATATAATGTGTTTTATTTTCAGTTAGATTGTATTTTAAAACCAACCCCCTTCAGTTAAAATATAGGCTTTTCCATGAAAATAGATGATGATATGGATTTATTTATCACCTATTTTCCAATTTCGTTACAATTTAAAACTATAATTTATATAAAGTAAACATTGTTGAAAAGTATTTTTAATGCCTTAAGGTAGTCATAGATTTAGGTTAAAATCATAGAATTAATTTTGAAATAAATACAGTTAATAAAAAACAAAACAATAAACAGTGTTTGACCTATTAAATTGTTTGCATTATCTAATTACTACTGTTATGTATTAGACATAAGCTTAAACTACGTCCGAATTAAATATTTCAAGAGGATGTGAAGTTAGTTTATTATTGTAGCGCATAGTTATTTTAATAATTTCATCCTTAGCGAAGCACTCGCATTCCACAATAATATTATATTGAAACTGAAATATTGGAAAACAAGTTTTTAGATCTGAATTATTTATGAATTTCTAGAAGTAAGTTTTTTTCTCTTTCGGCAAAAAGTGCAATATTCGCTTTTTCAGATGATTTAAAAAACAATGTTAATACTACGAAACTACTTTGTGCTTCTGTATTACGTCACTTGTTTATCGAGTATAATTTATGCCAGTTAGATTAATAAAGTCACATTAGCCTAGCAGTCTAGGAAACGTACGACTATCAGCCTAGAACACATAAGCCTAACAGCCTAGTTATCAGTCTAGAACACATAAGCCTAGTAACCTAGGGCACGTAAGACTAGCAGCCTAGTTAGGAGTCTAGTATAAGTAAATCTAGCAGCCTAGTTAGCAGTCTATAATACATAAACCTAGCAGCCTAGTTCACGTAAGATAACAGCCAAGTTTGCAGTCTAGAACACATACGCCTAGTAGCCTAGTTAGCAGGTTAGTATACATAAGCCTACAGACTAGTTTGCAGTCTAGAACATATATGGTTAGCAGCCTAGTTAGCAGTCTAGTATACGCAGTCTAGTATACATGAGCCTACATCCTAGTTTGCAGTCTAGAACATATATGCCTAGCAGCCTAGTTAGCAGTCCAGTATTCATAAGCCTACAGCCTAGTTTTCAGTCTAGAGCGCGTATTGCAAGCAGTCTAGTTTGTAGTCTAGAACAAATATACCTAGTAGCCTAGTTAGCAGTCTAGTATACATAAGCCTACAGCATAGTTTTCAGTCTAGAGCGCGTATTGCAAGCAGTCTAGTTTGTAGTCTAGAA
>JAGFPH010001578.1:168706-188337 GCA_018207615.1 Philaenus spumarius
ACTCCTATGTCAAGTTTCAATTCGATATATTAAAATTCGGCCAATTTAGAATGAGCCAACGCTTCATATATGAATAAGATGTCCCCTTTTAGTGATTTCCCCTGCTGCAAAATACATACCTGCATTATCTTTTTTTTTCAGACAAACCATTGCTCGGACGAAATAAATACATATGTCCTTTTTTGTTGAAAATACCTCCCCTTCAGGTGGTATTTTTTATTTCCCTCTGTCTTCATCCCAGCTCGAAATATTAAGGATAATAGAAAAAAAAAATTATAATCGATTTTTTTTTGACTTTGGGAAATCGATAGACTGGTAAACTTTTTTTATGTTAATCTACATACTTTAATGTACTTATCAAAAAAATTCAGCCTTATTGCAAATTACTGGTACTTTTGGTCTAAATTGACCTTTACCGACTGGCCTATTATATCGAATTATTAATTATGAAATAGGATTCAAATAACATTAAAGTAGTGAAATGGAAACAAAAAGTATGTGCTACTAAGTAGCCTATACTGAAGCATACACATGTACAGGGTTTATTTATTTATTATTGCTAATAGGGTTTTAGTCATATACTAAACTTGGAAATTTAAAAGTAAACACTGATATTTTAAAACAATTAAACTATTTAAAACTTCAAAGAATTTCAATAAGTAATATAACTCATATTTCCACCAACATTAAATAATGCATCTTTTGTTTTAAACTAACTTATAGCCTCTTTTGGGGTAAACAAAATTGTTTCAAGAAAATGTTTTATAGTGAGCGGAGGCATATTTACAAGCATATTTTATTTTGTAAACATTAACAGTGATTTAGAATTGAATCGTTAGGCTAATCTGAATATAAAATTAAAAAAAAAACAGTTGAATTTGTTCTTTCGTGTTTTTAATATTAGCATTATATATACATACATAACTAAACTCGTGAGCTTTTTCAGAGCATGTCATATTACACAAGATCAAAGAGCGAGCAGCAGTAAAACATTTTTACGATCGGTGGACGATTCATTTACAGTCTTCAATCTCCTATAAAATAATAATAAAAAGACGTATACATGACGATAGTTGTAACACTCGCTTCTGGAAATCACTAGTCACGACAGATGCACGACTTGATGAAATGTGTTCTGCAGTCAGCGGAAGGATGTTTGATGTTTATTTTACAGCGAGAACTACTTTCTTTGTGCACCCGTGAAATAAATCTCTCAAAAGTCAAAATTTTAAACTGATACAAAAAGAAATAATGACAAGTCTGTTTTTAAAAATAGTTACGCGTATAAAAAATACTGAGTTTTCACTGATAAACACACTGTAACTTGAACTATTTTAACTGCTCAGAAAATGGACTTAGACATAAACAAACACCCTAAAGGCGTAACACACATATGTAGTAAGGGACCCAAAATGTATGTTTACAAAATTAAAGTTATAATACAACTGATGTTGCCCGCCTTTATCTGTTTTCCGAATTTAATATATAGTGGTAAATTGTAGCAAGTATAATAATTACATTAATGTTTGGTATATTGTCTGACCAACAAACAAATCAGTTGCATTATGAACATCCATATTTGAATGTTTGTAGTAAAAACCCCCAAAATTTTCTTTACGATATTGTTCTTATATTTGTTATATATCACTCATGTTTAAATTGCCTATGTTATTTCTATTGCTAATACTTTGACAATGAAACCCTATACATGCACATTTTTACAATCGAACAGAAGAGTTAAAGCAATTAAACACTTAAAATTAATGTTCATTTAAAATTATAAAGCAAACAACTATCCTTCTGTTTACAAATAAAAGTCAATACAAAATTATGGAAGTTAAGAGGGAATGTTTTGTGTTTGATTTGATTGACTAATTTTAACCGTTAAAAATGCAACTACCACTTAATTTGTTAAAGATATACACTTTTACAGTTACTAAACACATTATTTGTTTAAAATCAGTGTTTATTTTCATATGCTAGCATTAGTGAATTAAATTAAATATGTTATTAGTTATTGCGTTATTATTTCAGAATATTATATCATATAAGCATATTCAAGTTATCCTTTGTACATGTAAATTCATTTATCTGCATTCAAATTAATTTAACTTTAAGTCATGTTTATTTTGAATTGTAAAAACCACTTGACAACAGTTTCAATTATACATTTATTAACTACCAACTCAACTTTTCAATGCAATTGACTATATTAACGTTTTTGTGTACTTCATGCTTTAATAAACTTTATCATGAATTGCATAAAGAGGATAAAAGCTAAAATGTAGATAGACTGTGGGCTTTTGACATGGAAATAGCAATTGATACAGTATTGTAGGATCAAAATTTAATGAGAAGAAAACAAAAATTATATGATTTTATATAAGTTTACTCTTTGTTTTGGACTCTTAATTAGCCATGTATTAGGTATCAGTCTGTGTACACTAATGGAGGTTTTTCACAGTGCTTGCCTTCGACGTATGGAGTACGATAGTGGTGTATTTTGTGTCAGGTATTGTTCATAAGTATCTATGAAAATAGAAAATAAATTTGAAACAAAGAGTATTGTAGAGATAAACAGTAGTTTAGTGAAAGACTGGTAAGAAGTTAATTCATAAATGAAACGTATGTAACTTAAAAATTAGTCTTAATAGACAAGCGAAAATGTTATTTGATTGTTTATAATGAACCATATATCTAGCAAAGTTTGAAGTGTTAGAAAAACAAAGATTGTATTAAAAAAACATCTGATCAATTATTTTTGGGAAAACAAATTTATTTCTCAGTAGATTTGAAGCTGACGACGGAGATATATTTATCACACAACCTCAGCTTCTTAAATTAAGTTACATGTTTGTGGTTATGACTTTTCTGCAAAAAAGAAGAGAATCCGTTCACCACCCAATCAATTTCAATCGGGAGGGAAGTTAATTAAATCTAGTCTATCATCTGCCCGCACGAAGCCAATCCTCTACATGTGCGACGCCCAGACAACGTAGTGCCCGAGTGGGAGAGCACAACCCATGGTAAATGTTTGTCTCCACTGGTGAACAGTTTGCCCAGAAGCCTGTAATGGTCGCAGATCAGTTAGATTACTGGCTCCTTGGGCCCAGTAAGGTCCCTATGGTTTCAGCTTGGCCTGACGCATCCAGGTTGCCCGGTATTCCGTACCGCAGGCACTGCTTATTTATATATAACATAAAGCTACAAGACGAACTCTAATCATTTTATTTAAATAATATAAAATAAGAAAAAAACACTTTATATAGTACACAAAATCAGTGCCAACTATTCGATTCAAAAAAAAATTGTTGAACCGCGCTCCACACTTTTCGTAGATTTGAAACTTGTTTTACATTTCTATAATAGTATCCATAATTACAATTATCCTGGCCAACTACCGGGTAAATACTGTCAGAGCCGGACAATTTGTATGTGTATTCTGAAGTGTTTAATTTATATAGAGTAATAATAATAAATAAGCATTTGTATAAACCTATACTTGTCAAGTATAGTGTGCTATAGTAAACACCCTCTCAGCGGTACTTGGTGAAGAGGAAAATTTGCAGCTTGTTACATTTTTAACATTCTTGATTGGTTTTCTATTTTAATAGAAAATATCGAATAAAACTAAAAACTCCTAGATAATTTTACACTATGACCGTAGTACGTTTGGGGGGGGAGGGGGTAGAACGTATTCACATTCCTAGATTGTATAACATTATATTTACAAAGAGCACTATGTACTTAAAATCATAATTTTGGGCTATACCACCGCCAAGTTTTAAAAAGAAGACCGAAAAGATGCGATATATACAAAATGGACATTTAAAACTCAGATATTTATCGGTATTGCAGTTAGTTCTGGAGGTACGAGAAAATTGTACAAGCATACAAATTTAATGACAATTCAAATATAAATTCGTTACAATCATTGTACAAACTGTTAAGAAATATATTTAAAAACAAACGATAAGACGTTACTTTTAACAGAACAGAATATTAGACTGCCAGTCAAAATCTAATCTCGAAACATAAACGAAATATAAAAAGTTGTACAATGAGTAATGTATACACATTTTTACAGTAAATGTATGTTTACAGATATATTTATGTTAACATGCCATATAAAATTATATACACTTATTCTTCCGTATGTTTATAAAATACTAAACGATTTCAACTAGGGTATTTCTTATTTTAGGGATGGCCACGTTCCAGACGATTGCTTAGTTATTACGTAAATCCCCTTAATGTCACAAATATAATGGGTTGTGCAATCCACTATGTTAAGGAAACAAACAATGCTATAAATATACGTGGTATTGTTATGAAATAATGAATGCTGGTCTAATTCCAGAGAATCGTTCACGTGAAAGACAACTTTTATCTTGAAGTGGCAGGAGTTCATATTGCAGTGTTGTCAATCAACCGACAAAGCTTTCCTAACGCAAAATAAATATTGTTATATTTCCAATCAGGATAAACTTACATTACTTCCGAACCACACAAAACCGAGCTTATGTTTTCTTTTGTCAGCGTTCAAATCTTCGTTTCTTTTTAGATTTGAAAATGTATGCAAATAATAATAACTTTGTTAATGATAGTGTTCTACCGTCAAAGAGAGGTTTGTACGTGTTATAATAATTTTGTATTGATTTACTAAAATGTTCTAATTTGATATAGTTTATGACTACGAGAAAAGTTAATATTACGTGGCAAATTTAATAAAGGTGAACAGAATAAAAAAATAATTCGTACGTTTTTACAAACAGATATTTAATTTTAATGGTTGATCCTGGAAAATCAGATTTTAGAATGAATCGGTTATTTGATTGAGGTTAAATTTACTAAATTACAAGTAAAAAAACATAGGTCATGTCCTGGATTTTTTGATTTACCCCGCCAAAGTTGTAATCAATTAAGTATCCCGATCACACTATATAATCGATGTTGTTTACTGAAATGGCTTGCTTGGATTTAGTGAATTATTATAACTGTTTTATTAAAAACGACATTAAAATCAATTCTAATTCTATTTGCAGCTTATTGGCGTGTCGTGTCAGAATAATTACTAAACTCCGGCTAGGTCTGTGTTTTTCACTTGTAATTATTTTTGAGGTGGAAATTACGTAATTTAATTTAATAATAAAAAGGGACACATTAGCATTTTGTTTTTACGCTTTCATAGTAATTATTAGAAACCTATGTTAGATTAGGACACAGTATATGTAAATTTTGTTGAATTTTAGATTTCTAATGAAACTATTACTTTCATTAACACTTTTTTTACTTTCGTAAATAATTAAATGCAAATTTACACAACAATTCTGATTTTGACTTTTAATTTTACTAAACGTTTTTGCTTTATTCCAATTAACTAATGAAGAAGAGTCTGAGTATGTTACAACGGTAATTATATAGACGAACGAGTTAATCCACTTCGTGAGAGCCGCTCTACATGTTTACTATTAGTTACATGGAAATATTCTACTCCAGTAAAGAAAGTTGCTTAACAATAAAAAAATATTTAAACCGAATTTCTTTTGTGGCAAAAAATAATTTAGAAAAAGTTTCAAAAAAGTACCAAATTGCACTAGATTTGGTAATTGCACGCTGTAATTTCACAATTTAAAAGTAAAAATATTAACTTTTATTTTACAAGCGGAAACTGAGAAAAGTTTCACCCAATATTTCAGAGTTCGTTAAAAATGAAAATTTACAAATTTCATTTTCTTCAATAAAAGTTGAAATTATTATTTTGAAACAAAAATAATTTATCATTTAATACATCCAATTGCATGAATTAAAACTGTTTTTAATTACGTTTTCCTGCTTGTTAATACTAATTAATACGTTGTAAATAATAAAACGAAGCCAAGTGTAAGCATAATTCACAAAATGTCCATCATTAAATTATAAATGTAATTAAATTATAACTTTACGGTCATTTTTACATACAATACCTTTACAATGGAGCTGTGAATAATTTTAAAATAATGTTAGATTTGGTTTTTATTTAACGTTTATCTCTTGTCTGTCAAACCCCTGGTTTGTGCTTCTCAAGGTATTGCTAGTGTTCCATTCTATAATATCAGGACTCTATTAATTAAATGAACTTGTGTAGTAATTCATTTAAAATATAAATCTCAAATTGAAAATAATAATATGGAAAATTTAAAACATTTTAGAAGTAAATTGTACTACTAACGACTGACAATGTATTTAATTTCTCCTTTTACCTAAAGTCAAGTTTTATACTTTCCTCGATAAACTCAGTAGCACTACAGCAAATATCTATATATAAATACAGTGTTTATAACCTTTGTTCCGCACACAGAAATACTGGTCATGGTTGGCCACCATTAGAGGTAGCTCGAATGGTGGTGAAGGTACAGTAGGGGAAGCAGGAGTGCTCAATGTCGAACGTATAAAAATGGTTCGAGCTAGAGATTTCGCGAGATATAAATCTCAATTGGTTTTAGAAAAAATTTCGTGATTTTACACATGTGATTTACAATCTGGTGGTCCTCTGAGTTGGATAATATAAATTTGATTCGTACACTAATGACATATAATAATTCTTTACTATTTGCTTCTTTACATAGTCCATTCAAACTATTTGTTTTACTGAGGCAACTAACTCAGTTAGTTGCGCGCTCGATCTATGCAAATAAATAAAATGTTGTTACTTATTCCTAGAAATTATTGAAGGTTACCAGTATAAGAGAAAGTTTCGCAAATACGTAATTATCGTTTATTTTAATTTGTTGATTGAACACAGAGGGAATGCATTTTAAAGACTAAACACAAAAGCTCATAATTGAAAATGTGTAAAACAATAAATATAACTTGGATCGATCTGAGATTTCTAAAATTAAATACTAGAACGAGCTTAAAGTTTAGTAATTTAAAACGCTTAGAAGATTGGGTAAACATTAAAATGATTAAAAAACCAAATTACTCTCTTTTGTCTTTAAAAAGGACAAATGGATTCAGTAATAAAATCCTTACAAGACTTGGTTCATTTATTATGACTATTAAAAGCATGATGAAGTGGTGATGTTTGGGAGTAAGAGCTGAGGGCGAATTGCTTTTGTCAAAAAGAAGAAGAAAAGAAAGTTATAAAGTTTGACTTTAATGCTAGCGTTCAGACTTCACACGAAATGCAAAGAGTTTGGTATAAAATAAACCTTTGATTTTACCGTCTTTATTAAATCGAGTTTAATTAACACTTATCTTTTTACTTGATTATTAACTAAAATTACATTTTAATTAGTTTCTATATTAAATTCCAATCTATCCAGAAACACAAATTAAAACCATATGGTAAAGATGATATAAGGCGTAAAACTTTGTAGACTCACTATATTTTTAATTTCACCCTAAAACTTGTTAATTTATATAAAACGTTCTGTAAAATTCACTGCTGAAGTATAACTATAAGCATCCTGATAGAAACATGTAGAGTAGGTCTATATGAAGTATTAATTGTTATATTCCTACAATAATATTTTTTAAACAGGTCTAAATTTTAAGGGAAAAATAAATAATTTTCAGAAAAAATGTGTATTCTACTTTTAATACTTTTACTGGTACTGTTGATTATTGAAGCACCTTTATTAAATTGTAATCAACAATTATTATATAAACAGATAAATAATACACTTTCAGAAAGGAAACTAAAAATTTCGTGATTATTTAGCTCAAACTCGTAAATAAACTAAATTTTAATATAAAATAATATAATTAACAAATCATGTTTTGTATCTTGAATCTAGCATTATAGGGTAAGGAAGTCTGAAAAGTTTAGACGAAAAAGTGGCATTAACGATTTCTTTTTCAAAGCTGAAATTCAAGTTTTGTTTTATTTTTATTTACGAAAACAGAATTGTGTGCCACATTTAGAACAATGAATTGGACATTGAAGCAGTGCGAGTCTTATCAGGGGAAAGAAATACTTCTTAAATAAAGCGGTAATTTCGTAACAATACTCGATGTATAATATTGGAGAAAATCTAACCTAGTGGTCCCTCTAAGAGGGCTTAACTGGAAGTATAACGAAATGTTTGGATGTGGTTAGAGAGTGAGAGAGAAAATGTTTAAACGCACCGTGGGGAGACTGTTAAGTGCTACAGTGGGAAATGAGACCACATTTATGTTACGCAAAGACATTTACCCCGATGCAATTCACACTCTATGGCGAAAAGTGGTTATATTTCGTAGCTAATGTACATTAATATCTTACCATACAATATCAAGACGCTATAAGCTTTATATTTAGTACTCATTCTACTACGACTAAGAACAAATGTAATCTAGTAAATATTCAATGGAAATATATGCACTTAAGCATACAAATTTACATGGTTATGTCTGCAGAACTACTGTATTTACAATTATATACGTTTTTATAATATTGTATTAATTTCCAATGGTCTAGTTGTCACTGTTAGTGGAGAGTGCGAATTGAATGATAATGTGTTCCATGATTGTCTTCTGACTTATTAATTAAGATAAGTATAATTAAGTATAACTAGTAGTTCTGTGAACAGTAGACCTCGCTCGTTGAAATAACAAATGTGGTTTTGAGCTTAGAATAAAAATAGTGTGTCAGTAAGGAAGTAAGCAGAAAGTTTAGCCAGTGAAACTTTATTTTGCCATTCCCGCGATTCCGGGGTTTCTAGTTCTCGTTTTGTTTTCTTTTCTTTAGCTTTAACTGCTAAAGATTTTCTTTTAGGGGGCATTGTGTTTTATTTAGGTTAATAAAACATATCGCGTTATTGAGGGAAAACATAGAATTAAATATTTACATACTTAAATAACTAAAGCTTAACAATGTATTTACAGTTCCCTATAATATTCCAATATTAGAAATAATGAAAACAAACGATGTTAAAGCGTCGTGATACTGATCTCAACCCATGAAACTTTCCACGCTGTACAACGGTCATTTTTTGTATGTCCTTTATCGCCGCGGGGTTTCATTTGTTTCATCTCATTTTGTAATTCAAGTAAAACTAAGTGAAATACTTTTACGGAATAATAATTCACAAGTATACAGTTCAATTCTTTGATTTATTCTCTACACTTTCTTATAATAACATGTCATTTTTTGGCAAAGGATATAGTATTCCTAAATTACTATTCAAAATAGGCCTAGTTTTGTTAGCAGTCTTGTAGTAGGAACATAAAAATGGTGTTTTCAAAATAAGAAATTGATAAATATTTTTATACAGTTCTATTTAGAACTAAATTACGAAAACGTTTTACATTTATGAAAAAAATTACAACAAGTTTTACTACTTTTTATGTAGGCCTAAAGTTGAACTTTTTCCTTTCGTTACTGAACATGATTGTTTCTTGAGATAATAACTTTGTTAATTTTCCTTCAATCATTTTTTTACTGTCATATATAAATTCTTTGAAACTTTTTCTACAAAAACTATGGAACACTTTTGAATTGGTTTAGAATAAACGTATAAAAACATGGTTAAAATACAAAAAATAGGACGATTTTTAACAAATTTGAAGTTTGCGGTAATGTTGTGAGCTTAACGTTAGAGATAGGGAAAGAATCAAGAATACAATTTTGTTTAAAATCAAATTTTCTAACCGCAAAATGTTATTAGTGTTTAAATTCTACTTACGGTTGAGCCCAAACTTACACTGAGAAAAGCTTACACTGAACTTAAGGTTGGAAAAAAGCTTACACTGAGAGAAACGGTGCGGCCGCCATTTTTATTTTATAAGGGGTTAAAAATGAAAAATGGAAAAACCGTATTTATACATGACTCGGCCTAGGAATAAAGAACATTCATGCAAAAAATCATCACAATCGGTCAAGACGTTTGGCCGTAATCGTGGGGCAGACAGACACAGCAGCTTCATTGAAACAGATGGGCAGAACATCATACAGACATATTAAAACCCTCACTACTCATCAGAAGTGTTTAAACGAAGGGTCGGAGGATTGAGTATTTTACACTACAGTCTTAAAAAATGAAACGATATTTAAATTTTAAACTGTTTAGGATACTGGTAGCCTACAGGTAGATTAAATTATGTGCTGTATTGTTTATTTAATTTATTAATATGTATGCAGTTTGTATGTAATTTGGTTGGAATTGTTAGATATAATAAGTAGTCCTATATAGCACCTAATAATTTACGGTGAACAAAAAAGTATTGCGCACGGTTGTATTGTTTGAATTATTTGTCTTAAAAGTCGAATACAAATTCTGCATCAGGAAGTAGTCATGGCAGACAAAGTGTAGCAATGAATATTCTACTCAAGCACCTAAAATACATTTTGGAAACAAAACAAAAGTTCATACATTTCAATCAAATGCCTACTCAAATAACTGATTTTAAAATATTATCATTTAGGCAAAACTATAATACTGTTCACTTTAAAATTCACTTAAATCTCATTAGTCAGTAGGCATATATTTGTAAATTAACATAAGTTCAAACTTGTATGATTCTATTAAAATAGTAATAAATTAGTCAAACAACCCAAGACAGACCTTACGCATGCGCTACCTATAAATATAAAGAACCAGACATCACAGAACAAATTACATGCACCAGTACATTACTGCTCCTAAAATAACCACACAAAACTTAACCTAAAAGTTGTAAACATTGCCTACATGCAGTTGTTGAATTATTACAGTTTATGAACGAAATCGGCTGTTATAAATGTTAACGAATAAATCAAACAATACAACTTTGGGTATGCGTTATATCCATTTGTTAAGTACTTAAGTAAGTACGCACAAACGTATACTCGCTTTTATAATTTTTGTGAGTGGATGACATTACTAAGTGAGAGCTATGAAAATTTCATGGAAACGGTGCAGTAGTTTAGAAAATAACAGTACCAAAGAATGAAGTTTAAAATTTCGGAATGTTTTCTACAATTATATTTTGCAGAGTAAAATTTACTCTTTCAAAATTGCATACTTTGTATGTAAAGGCTATTGTTTAGTTATTATTTGGCTTTTTTTAAATGAACAACAAAGTATTAATAATCTTTGTCACACATTTATAAATAATTAGAATTGTATTATAAGGACAAATCATGCTTCCACGTCAATAAATTATTTAAATAAATACTTTACTTACCTTACCCGCCATTCTTTATAAAAATGAATTTAAACTTAAAGCTAGCTTTATAAGCAAATTTAATATTCAGTTTGCATAAACTATTGTTACGGCAAGCATATTCCTTAAAATAACTATTTTTTTGGTGCATTTAACAAATGTTTTAAAACTGAACTATTTATTTTGACGAAAATTCATCTTATTTTATAATAGCTTTATATAAATCATGGTGAGTCGGTCTGTACTTATTCTGTACTTATTGTTATTCTGTCCTTAATCGAGTTCTATAAAGTGATTATTGCTTTTCATTAGTCTTCATTAAAACAATTTGGGTCTCACATGGTTGGAAACAGTGAATTAATACTAATCAATAGTAAGGCTAATTAAATCTTATTTAGAATTGCCCAAAATGTGTTGTATCGTAGTTTACAAGTTGTACGTAGCTTCAAACTATCTAGATATTTGTTTAGTTTTTTTTTAATTTAAGTGAAACACATATATAAGTAATAATGTATATTTCTTGTCCAAGATTGACATTGAAAAATTATCTAAAATACTAGATCTTAATAATGTATTTCTTGCAAATAAATAAACGTGAAATTAAAAGGTTATATTTACTGTAAATTAATTTAAATAGAGTTTTCTAATTCATTTACAAATACTGTAGTAAGTAAGTTGTAATAACAGGACTGTGCCTTAATCCAGGCCATAAAACAAATACAATTAGCCTAGTAACATTTAAACCAAAGCTTCAAGCAAAATATATATTCAAGTGCAAAAATTAAATAACTTTAAAAGTAGTTGCTTAAAAAGGAAGTTCACTCACATCGTGGCATTTAATTCTCTGTATGATAACTTTAATAACGAAGAGCACTAAACAATTAGAAATGATAGGCATTTAAAAAAATTCAATATTTTTAAAAACTATACACGTATTTTTTTATATTAGGAACCAAGTAAATTTTAGATGAATAGGTAGTATATGATATTATTTTTTTTAGATTAGTTTGCCTTTAAGTTGATGAAAATTTATGGTGTAACAATCACATCCAAACGCAATTATAGGTAGTTTACGCTATCGAAGCATTTACTAATTAGAACCTATTATATTTTGATCAGTGAAGTTTAGTATGTATACTTACATTTATTTGATAGAATATGTAGTGTGTTTAGTTTACATTTTTTTATACTGTTGATTTTGTAAAGAAGCAATGAATAAAACTTACTTACTTACTTTATTTAGAAGAAACGATCCATAAAAGATTTTACAGACATCACAGAATGTCTGTATCATCTTAGGCAAAATATACCACTCAACTTTAATTATATAATAATATTAAGAAAGCAAATGCTTCTTTATGCTTTTTTAGTTTTGGAGGTGTTAAATGATTACTTAAAAAGTCCCATATTTAATAATGAAACTATATTAACAGAATACAATCAGTATTGAAATTTTAGCTTTATATCTACAGATATGTTGCATACTTAGACAACGTTCATTTATGTGTACAAAATAATTAAATTTTTTTTTATTCTTTTTTTTTAATAAATTTTATAAAGTGTTTATTTAATCAAACGAACGAGCATATTATCCTGCATTATAACGCAAACATAATTTATTATAGCTTTAAATACTTTAACAGATTGTAGGTCTACATTACCCTAAACCTATTATTAAAAATCATAACATAAGTGGCCATAACTTTCTACAATCGAGAGAGGAAGAAAATAAATGATTGGATATATATTTATTTAATTGAATTGTCTTTATATAGGGCGAGATTAGGACTTTAGAGTCACCTCTTCCATCTGACCCAATACAACGAGGCTAGGACAAAGCATATTCTTTTTTGGAACAAATCTAGGACTATTTAGACCTCTGTTCCACCCAGCCCCTAGAGAAAGCGAGATAAGACGTAGTAATTTAAAAAGATGAAGAAAGAAATGTAAATGTAATTATTTGAGTTGGGAACTTATTCCATCATACTATAAATTGACGAAACTTCATTTCCTCTAAGTTAGTGTCGATTACATATAATCAAGGTGTAATGAGTTCTCGTATTGAACAGCGAAGACTCAAGATTGGGTGCATCCAAGAGAGAATGAGTTACTGAATGGCCTGGATAGATAATGAAGGAAACTCTTTTCTTATAATTTCACGCAATACTGCTATGTTTAATTTTGCTTGAAATATAAGGTAAAATTGTTTGTTACAAATAAATGCTCGTAAACATTTAGATAGTATTTATATTTTTATGATTACTTAGTTTCCTCTACATTTCTTTTGAAACTATTAACGTGTTTTATACATTATATTATATTCCTAGACGTTCTGCAGCTTCGACAGTTCAGAAGTTTTAGTCCATGTTAGTAAATGAAATGTTAACCACCCTATGATTTTATATTTGTTGAAATAACCATTTACGACAGCCAATGCAAGCACCATAAGTATGTGTAACCTATGTTTATAAGTGAAATTGTAAAACAGTAGTTCCTTATATCCAATCCATACCTAAATATTTGTTCAGGGAGAAGAAAGTGGCAGAGATGTTAAAGATGTTCAGCCTGCAAAGTTGATCAGCCAATTATGTTGCACAGGTTTGAACCTAACTACTACCTTTCGATTTATACAATGCCTATTAGTCGAAATAGCAAAAAGTAAAAACATAAAAAATAAAATTATTTTTTATATTTGTACAGATACCTAAATCAAAATTAATATAATGAATAACTAATAAATCTAAATTTGCCACTTAAAACGTTTTGACATTGCTCAAATTCAGTAGTCGTAAATTTATAAGTCTTGTATGTTACTATAAAATTATGAAGTTTCATCAAAAGCCTTTGATGACAACTACGTCCTTTGATTTAATATGCGTGTACAGTTTCGTACTAAACTCAGCAAGCACTTGAGTGTAAAACATTTCCGTTCAATATTACTTGATGAATAAATTATTAAATAGTTTCATGATTTCAATTCAAAAATGTCTTATCATTCCAAATGAATAACCATTAAAGCAATAATACTACTTTGGATGCGATTCTTCTTTATGAAAAATATTCACAGTTGATTAAGCAATTGTTCCTAGTTTTATTATTTTTTCATATATCTATCTGGATGAAAGATATATTGTGTAATATTTCCTACTTTGAACATCTACAAAACACGTTCTTTTCTGCGAGGTTGCGATATTAATTAACGATTGTTTTATATAAACTCTGTAGTATAGACGTTATGATTTTATACAGAAATTTAAGGATTGTAAAAAAAATTATTTTTCAAAATATCTAAAAAATAACTTTCAAAGAGTTGAAATTTCTTACAAGTTAAAATCTTACACACTCCAAGATTACCAAAATGGAATAAAACATAAGTTTTAAAACTAGCAGTGTGAAACAAGATGGTGACCAACTATGACCATGTTAAAGCCTTACGTAGAAACGTAATTGAAGCAACCATCTTAACAGCCTGTGATGTGGGAGAATCCTTTTTCTTACCAACAATCGCTGTACTTATAAGTACCGGTGCCATTTTCAGTGTAAACGACTTCATTTTCGAGAAAAAGTATATTTTGCCATGACGATAAATAAAGCGCAAATGGAGTTTTAAAGTGGCTTAGGAAGATAAGAATTAATCCTACCGATAACTTGACTATAGGGGGGCCTGCCGATAACTACCGATAACTTGACTATAGGGGGACCTGCCGATAACTACCGATAACTTGACAATAGGGGGACCTGCCGATAACTACCGATAACTTGACTATAGGGGGACCTGCCGATAACTACCGATAACTTGACTATAGGGGGACCTGCCGATAACTACCGATAACTGAGCTGCATGCTGACAAACATCGGATGGTTTTGATGTTTTCACAAGTGGACATCACCTTTACGTAGCCTACTACACTTGCGTTCAGTGCTACCCAATTTGTATCTGTGAAAACTCTTTAACTTGTATCTCTGAATACTCTTGCATATAATACCCATTTATGACTGTATTTAAATTAATAATGTTTAAACAAGAAATTTTTTATAAAATATGCGCTTTAAATTACAGCCTTAAACTTTAAACGATAGAATAAAGCAGCTCAAACGCTTGAAGGACTTTACCACACAAATCTCTTTCTTGAAGGAAATCTTTTAAATACCAAATTACTTACGGTAAAGGTTTTAAAAGATTTTATCTAATTTCAGTCGACTTCTACAAAACAGCGCCATAATAATATGAGCTATTATTTACACATTAACTTTACCAATATATTATTGAAAACTCCTTAACAGGAATTTAGCATATACTTTGGTTTCTAAAAGCTATGAGTTTATTTAAAAAAAACCTAAATATGTATTAAATAATTTATTAACGGTTTTATGAAACATATTTCTTAAAACTTGTGCTATTTTTACTGTTGAATACAGACAATTTACATTTTGATACCATTTTGTTAACACGCGATAATCATCAAACAGATGTTTCATCTGCAAACTCATTCTACCCAAAAGTGGTTTTGCTATTTCAATTTACTTACATTTTTCTCACAGTACAGCTTTTTTTAATAAAACTGCTTATCATAGCATCCATTACATTTTTGTGGGAAAGAAATTGTATACGATTGCAGTGCCTAATTTATTTTATTTTATCTTTTTGTTGGTAGTTTGTATTTTCCGAACTCTAATGCCTACACCATTATAAATAAAAGCTTTCTAACTAGATCATTATTTACTAAAGAACATTTGCGTACAGCGCAAAGTAAATTCAATCTATTTCGAAGCAAATACTAATAGTTTTAGCTAGCCCGTGGCCGGACTTCACAAAGTACATTAAATAAACACGTTCAGTGATATCTCTGACCTATAGTTTTCAAACTTTGTTAAACTGCTTTGACGTTTGAAAACCTAGTTAAAACAAGAACAAATTTAGTTAAAGTTGTAATCCTTGTTTATTAACTTTCTAAGTGGGTGCAATCAAAACGTAATGTATTCCCATAGAGTGGACAGGATGAGGGGTGAAACTTCACAAACTGTTTTAACATACTTCAATCACATTATTCACCGACCCGTGTATTACAGAAATAGGAACTGTAATAATTTAAATTATTCGATATCAATTTATCTGTCGATGAAAATTTAAAATTATTTTTTCTTTGAAATCTATTTTACCAAAATTCTATAAAACTTTAAAATGAAAGTTGAAATTAAAGTTGCATTTGAAGGTGAATGAATATTTTAAAACTCACGAGAAACTCTTATTTCTTAACTTGAAAATATTATCGTTATTGAAACCTGAATTTCATGTCCTTTTGAGACGAAATTTTGTATGAACTTGTTTCCTAAAGTCATAAATTCAAGGGACCTCTCTAAATAAATAGTGGATTCAAACCAATGTTTGCAGATCACTTAGTTTGGTATTGTTACATTAGTATTACAATTAAAAAAAATATTCATGATAGTTATCTCTTTACATTTTAAAGTCTTATTGCCGAGATATATAACTTAAAGTCGTTTGAAATGTGTTCCCTCCGACGTAACCTTACATATTATGTATATTTTTGTGTTTCTAAAAATATTGTGTTATTCTAAAAAAAGCATTTGAAAATATTAATACCAATCATACCTGTAGCTCTATAAAGTTTAGAAGTATGACAGAAAACAATTAATTAACAACTGCATTTCTTAAGTTTCCAACGAACTATAAAATAAACCGAGTAAACCAAGGGTTTTGACACATACACATTAAAAAATTAAATAACTCGACTCAATAACATAACATAATCATCTAACCAACACATTGTTGGCTTGGTTAAGTTGTACATCAGTAGGGGGAGTTTCCACCACTATCTTTATAACAACTTGGATCCGGTATAGCTATTGTTTTTCCTTCAAAATTTGAGTTGCAGTGTTTTAAATAAAACAGTTGGATTTTTGAAGAGAACACATTTTTATACGCTTTCGGAAAGTTAATAACATTAATAACAATCTTTATTATTGAGGCGAAGTTAGGACCATTGCAAAAGTTCGGTTTTGCTATAGTTTTAATATAAAGTGCATGACTTTAGAACCTCTGACACTGTTTTTTTTCAAAGTCTTATTTGCAGTGCATCGAAAATAGAGCGAGATTATTTTGTATACAAACACTTTGGAAAATATGTTGGCAACTACAATTTCAAACACCCACTTTGATAGTATTATACAATTTTTACTTTCTCCACCCTATACGTAGTATATGGATAAAGTATTGTTTTCGTAAAAATGTTCGAATTTGAATTTTCAGTTGAATTATCTGTTTTGGTGCTCCCAGAACCCCAAAAAATGGTTTAGTGCAATTATCTGTGTTGGTGCTCCCTGAACCCAAAAATATTTTTAGTGGAATTTTTTGTTTTGGTGCTCCCTGAACCCAAAAAAGTGTTTTTAGAGTGGTGTCTGTCTGTCAGTCTGTCAGTCTGTATACACGACCAGAGAGGACACTATTGGTCCAATTTTCATGAAATTTGGTATGTAGGTACTAAACCCTAATATCTCCAGGCGTTTTTTCATTTTTTGGAATTTTTAATTTTTAAGTTTAATTTACCCCTAAAAACCCATAAAAAACGACAAAAATGCAAATTTCTCAAAAACGGCTCTAACGATTTTGATAAAATGTTCAGTATTTATAGTGCTTAAGATGCCAAACAAAATGATACCACCCGCTTTTATCAAAACTTCGGCGTTTTATAATCATGGGGAAATGTTTAAAAATAAACAAGTTTATGTTTTCAATCTAGCATCGCGGCGGCGGCCGCACGGGGTAGCACCATGGTAGCGATCACGGCCAGTAATTCAAAGGTCGCGCGATCGAATCCCGCCTTGGACAATAATTTTTTTATACGATTGACGTAGGTAGAATATTATTTTTTTGTTTTGTTCTAAAAAGTAATAAATAAAATGGTTGAAAACAATATTATTTTGACTACAGTAAGTTGGGAGAAAGTTTGTGTCAGTTAACTGATACCGTTTATTATTTTGTGTGATATGTTCCACTAAAATTTAAGCTCAAATATATTGAAATTAAATAACTTTAAAAAATAATTAGAAACCACCTTTGTTTGGTCTGTCATCTGACTTCTAGTCGTAGTTTTTAAGACAAGTTGTTTCGGAGCGGTAACTCTATCATCAGATCGTACTCGCTCAGAAAATGTCGTCTACTTTTAAAATAAATACAAACTACACATAATATTTGCACATGAAACTAACACGCATGCGTCACTGGCGAGATTACATAAAAGACCTACTGATTGTTACTTTTACTTATCATCTGTAAATGATTAATGCCTGAGTCAAACCAATTCTCTACTAATCCTAGTTTATTAGGGTTGGAACGTAGAATGGCACTATAATTATCATAAGCAATATAGTAATAGAAGCAAATAAGAAATATCATTATGGTTTAATATGGGCTGGCGTAAGTAGTGGGTTTACTGGGATGAAACTATCAGGATCTCCTAATATATATGGTACTGTTAAATTTAATAATACAAATATTATAATAGTAACAACTATGAATCCTATTAAATCTTTAATTGAAACATAATGGTTGAATGGAATTTGATCAATGATTTTTTAAATTCCTAGAGGATTATTTGATCCTTTTTGGTGTAAAAACAAAATATTCTATTCCCTCTCACTGTCTTTGTCTCGGTAATACATATTAAAAATACATTTGCTTTTATAAACGCCGCACTTCGATTTTACGCGTAATCGTTGTACATAAACTTTTGATTGTAATGGAACCGTGATAAAATATTATGTTTCTTATAACATGTTTTTAGAACGTTGTGCAATAATGTGGTATATTTTCAGATGAAACATTTACTATCATTAACGGAATCTATTTATGTATGTTTTTAATTAGTTGCCTACCTTTGTTGGCATGCTTTAACACGTTCACTGCTAAGGACGCACATGTGAGCTTGACACTGAACACTATGAGAAGCGGCCGACGCACAGTTCACGCCAACCCCCGTATTGGAAGTACTTTCAACATTGGCGGCTGGTGAGTTATTAACTTGGTGGTTGCAATTATGTGGAGAGAATTTCTGGGGGGTCTGGGGTTATGGAATATGAACGCAATTTAACACATTATTTTAGATGAGGCATTACACGTGGAATTTTACGTTTTTGTCTTAATTACACCAACATTTTTAACTTAAATCCATTAAAATGGTTTGGTTACCATTACTTACAAATGAAATAAGTGAAAATTTTTAGCTTTCAGTTAAGGGTATACTAGCCTACAATAAAATAGTAAATAAACTGAAAATAACAATTTAAATCATGCATGAATAAACATAGAATTCAGGCACATTATATGTTTAAATATCACTAACCTCATTTAAAAAGAAAGTCCATCCGTCTGTTCTTCAGAAGGGTAAACTTAACAGAATTTTAATTTTATAATAATCATAACCTGAACATAGCATTAACATAATCGGATTTATTAACTCGCCCCAAATCCTATTTAGGAACTTGGCCTATCCTTTTTTGTT
>JAGFPH010001578.1:193337-205668 GCA_018207615.1 Philaenus spumarius
AAAACCTTTCTTAGCGAGCATCTAGGGCCCTAGTGGAAGCTACATACCTAATTTTATTCCAATCCGTTCGGTGGTTTTTGAGATTTCGCGATAAGTGAGTCAGTGAATGGTATTTGGATTTTAAATATATACTAGCTGACCCGTACGGCGTTGCCCGTGGTGGTTGGTATTTTAAGTGTTTTTAACGTAATTGTACTCTTTTTAAGTGTTCAGTCAGTGAGTGGTATTTGGCTTCTATATATATAGATCTTAAATAATAAATGCACTATTGTCATAAAAATAAAAGATCTGAAATTATGATTTTAGTAACTTTAATCCCCCCAAAACAATCCTAAAATTTCGAAATTTTTCATACACTTTCTTAGTGAGCACCTATGGCCCTAGAGGAAGCTACATACCAAATTTCATTCCAATCTGTTCGGTAGTTTTAAAGAAATCGTGATTTAATAACTTTGATCCCCAAACCCCCCCCCTAAAATTTCGAATTTTTTCAAACCCTTTCTTAATAAGCACCTATGGCCCTAGAGGAAGCTACATACCAAATTTCATTTCAATCCGTTCGGTAGTTTTTGAGAAACCGTGATGAGTGGGTGGTATTTCGCTTTTATATATATAGACAAGTTGGCCCGACAGGGCTTTGCACGGATAGCCAAATCAAAGTTAAATGTATATTAAAAAAAATATATTATATCAATAAATATATTACACTATGTATTTCTTATGGTGGTTTTTAGTAACTTTGCCCCCTCCCCCAAATCTCCCCTAAAATTTAGATTAAAAAATACTCTTTCTTAGCTAGCACCTAGGGCCCTAGAGGAAGCTACATAGTAAATTTCATTCAAATCCGTTCGGTGTTTCTTTTTAGTATCTTTGACCCCCCAAATCCACCTAAAATTTCGATTTTTTTGAAAAACTTTCTTAGCGAGCACCTATGACCCTAGGGGAAGCTAAATACCTAATTTCATTCCAATCCGTTTGGTAGGTTTTGATAAATCGTGATTTAGTAACTTTGACCTCCAAAACCCTCCCTAAAATTTCGAATTTTCGGAAACCGTTTCTTAGTGCGCGTCTAGAGTCTATAAAGAGTATTAATGCCAAATTTCATGTTTGTAGGCCTCGTGGTTTTGGAGAAACTGTGATGAGTCAATGAGTCAATGGTATTTGGTTTTTATAAGTATAGATTAACAGGGTAGCATACAACTGTCGGATTGACTGGTTATCGAAGGTAAAAAGTGACATAAAAAATATAAAGGTTTCTTACCTATGGTTTGTGCAATATGTGGAAAGCCCATTTTTCAAAATGCAGACTATTCCAATAGTGTGTGAAATAAGGGTTTTCTTAAAATATGCAATTGTCAAGGGATGGCTATTATTTAATAGTCTTATCTGCCAGATTATAAAATGTCAATATAACTTTAGTTCTGGCGTCTGTTATAAATAATAAACAAGTTATAAACTTTTAAATTGTATACTAAATATAGGTATACATTTTCTCATAGCATTCTTATAGATATACCTATTGTAATAAGAACGAAAAAAATAGTTATAATTGAATATCACCACTTTCGAATAAATAGATTTTCGACTACAACAGTAGCCTTCATATTACCCTAAAAAACAAGGCATTATAATATTTTGTTTAACAGAGTTTATAGGAAAACATATAAATACAATTACGAAATCAACTATTTTACTATGAATTATGATTATATGTTAAACAGATTATTTCATTCCAAACTTTTCAATAATACAACATGTATTTTACAATTATTATTGTCATACCCTGTAACGTAATTGCTTTGAGTTGTAATAATTAGCAATAGATTTTAACTTTTATTTCTGGACGTTCAATAACAGAAGTTTGCACATTGTATTCTTATAAACAAACTTTTAATATAACAGCGCGGGCAGAACTAAACTTTAATTAGACGTTCATTTTACGTTTCTGATAAATAAAGTTAATTTAGAAATAATCCATTTACTTGCAACACAGTTGTAATTGAATTACTTATATTGCATGAAATAATTTACAGTAAAAGCACATTTATCTTTTGCGTTCAAACCAGGAAAATATACACGCCGTAGAAAATAGAGCTTGGTTTATACAGTCTATTTATTGAATTATGAAACCTCGAAAATACATTTGTTACTATAGAAATCCTCATAACAATGTGTAATAATTTTATTGCAGCCCAATGTTTCAACAACAATAGGATTAACAAGGAAAGGTGAAAGCATAGAATATTGTATTTGTGTTTGCAGTATTATCATTTATCATTAAAGCTTAGTACGGATTTCTGCATTTTTGTGACACTCAGTGATTCAATTTAACATTACAGGGAACTCATTAAAATGCTAATCCAGGATTATTTACATGCTTAATTTAATAATATCAATAGGAAATACGATATAATTTCATTATTTGTGATCAAATCATAACACTGTGGTCACAATTCATAGTACTAAACGTTATAACAAATGTAAATCAACTATTGCACTGCAGAGGTGTGGAATATTAATTTTGTTTGGTACAATTTTGATACAAAGTATAATAAATTATGGATTAGATGGAACTTTTAGTCCTAATTGAGATTTTTACCCGGAAGCTACTTGTAATCGATTACACAAATATTTGAGATTGTAGGAGAAACACGGCTATATTGTTGTGCAATACTATATAACTGTATTGCTAAAAAAATCGAGCTTACATGTTCCGGAACGCCTTACATCGGCAATGTTAAAAATATAATATTTAAGGAACATTTTCTCAGAAACTACTGGATCAAAATTATTAAAATTTTATCAGTTCTTTAGTACTTCCTAAATACACAATTTAAAATGAATGTTTTGCAATACAAGCATTTAAACACATTTCGTCTTTATTTTTATAAAATAATAGAATTTTGACCTGTTTATGCCATATTTCTCAGTCATAACTTAGAAATGATCACTTATATTACAAAATCATCTTTTTAAAACCTGCAGTATACTCTTTTAAAAACCCCTTGATATATAGATTTTGAGAAAATGTTAATTTTGAGAATAAAATATATGATTTTCGGAAAACATGCTTAAAGTTTCACTTACATATTTAATACATACCAGCCCCATATGCAAGGTTGTCAGGGTCCTCTTCCATTTTTTCTTCCAGTTTCCTTTTTGCACTTCTTCTAAACTGACTTGCTCTTGTTTCTATTTCTCGAATAGTTTTTTTTCAGCTGTTCTTATCTTTTCTTGTCAATAGCGTACATTAGTGTAATTGTATTGTGACCAATAGTAAAACAGGTATTTTCAAGTACATATCCCCTTGGTATATGTTACAATGGCATCATAAACACAAAATTAAGTGACACAAAAGTGTTTTTTGGGAAGACGAGACCATACAACACAATTAACACTCTCGTTAGGATTTTGCGTCTTTCAATGTAAACATTTTTTAAATTTCTGGTTTTTATAGATCTTTAAACACAGGTTTAATAACTTCTAATACAGCATAAGGCTTATGTGGGTATCGGCATTAGTTTCTTTGGCAACATTATACTTACACCAACTACCTAATCCTGTTGGACACAAACCATGATGGGGGTTGTCGTCGGTTGATGCGGTATCAAAGTAAGGAGCCCATCCTGCTGTCCTCATAACTTCAACACTAAAAGTATTTTGCCTGATACACATCATCCCATAATAGCTTTGCAACTTATAAATTGCATTTTCTGTTAATCTACTTTTACCAGTCAGTTCTTTCCCATCAGATAATTCTTTACCTTTATAATCAATTTTTAATCTACGTCATCGAGACCCCATGCGTTTCTGTACATGACCAATACAATCAAGTTTGCTTATAGCTACATCACTACTATAAGGGTTATCTTCTAACACTGATGTAAACGCTTTACTGTCATCCAGTAAATAGTTTACATACTGAAACGGCCAATTGACCGATTCAATTGGGGTTAATTAATTACATT
Source organism: Philaenus spumarius (assembly GCA_018207615.1). Lineage (NCBI taxonomy): Eukaryota > Metazoa > Arthropoda > Insecta > Hemiptera > Aphrophoridae > Philaenus > Philaenus spumarius. Next base: position 197,306 of record JAGFPH010001578.1, read on the forward strand.
AATTAAAATAAATTCAAAGTCAATATAACAAAGGATTAAAGCCAAAGGGTGTCAGAAAAGCCCAAAATTAAGATAAAAAAGTAGTTTCCAATGTAAAAATAGTATTTAGTAATAATTTTGAAGAATTAACTAAAATTGTGTTAGTTAAATACGTGCAGACTATGACGTAAGCTTTAGCGACAAAGTCGAACAAAAACCTTGCAGGATCTGACAGGAATTGACTTGTCCAGTCTTTTCTAAATTTGGTAGAAATGAATTAACATTGAAAGATAGGGGTTTGTAATTTTATAAAATAAAGTTGTTATTATAAGATTTATGTTAAAAGGAGAGTTAAATAAGCAAGGAGTAATAAAAATAATTTTGTTATGATAAATTGTTAAAAAGTTATAGACAAAAATGTAAGCGTAAACAAATCGATTTTGCAGAATTTGAATGAAATCCAAAAACAAAGTAGAGTCATTTGTAGAGTTAAAAAGGGTTAAGAAAATAAAGTAATAAAAAATATACAGTTATAAAATTTAATAGCTAAAAAATAAAGTGTAAAGTCATTCTTGGGCATAAAAAGGCCAATAACTCATAAAGTTCAAATGTAATTAAATCATAAAAAATAGCATTTAATAGAGTCAATAATAGGGCATAATCAAGCCAAAGTTCAATATAAATAAATAAATAGTTTTGTAAAGATAAAATAAATTAATAAAAATTTTTATTAATTCATAATAAATACAAGGGAGATTAATTAAAGGGAAATATTGATAAAATAGGGTATATGTATGTGTAATAAATTGTAATGCCATGTGAGATATGAAAAGAGCTTTAAAGGGGGGGAATGAAACGCCGAAAACCAAACGAAGGCAATTAGAGTAACATCAAGCTGAATAACTAGACAACCAAACAAGCTATCAAAAATCCAACACCAGATTAGCGCGTTTCAAGACCAACCGAAGAAGAAACAAGCAAGAAAAAATGGAAAATTTCAAATTTACAGGAAATAAATTTCAAAATTTAAGCAAAACTAACGAAGTCTATAACTCAAGAATGAAGAGGAGTAGAAACGCCATTCGAATTCCAGAGAAACCAGAAAACGTCAACCAATCCATAGAAGTCAATAAAACCAAAATCCGACCACGCAAAAAGAAGTTATAGAGTTTGGGTGAAATCAATGCAAAAATTGTCAATCGACAAGTTCATACAGGCACGCAAGGCCCAAGCTCCGAGGGGAAAGTGACGTCATCGGATCTACTACGCAAAACAAAACGGACCGCACATTGTAATTCAATAAATGAAGATAATAATTAAATTAGGCCTAATCGATGGGAAATAAAGGCACTAAAATTCATCAAATAAATCAGGAAATATATTAAGACCAAAAAATATATTTCTAAAGCAAGAAACCAGGATTTCTTGTTACATAGAGGAAGATGCTGGTTTGACAAGTAAAAAGTCGACGATAGAAGCCTGCATCCCCTTTAACATCAGTTTAGCACGGAACGCCGACGAGTAGACATCTGACCAAGCTCCGAGGGTACTTAGAGAAAGTCAAAGGGCGATCAGTTATCGGTGTGCGTTACGTTTCTAGCTCCGGCCTAAAGCTAAGTCGGGTCGTGATAATTTCGGGAGAAGAATATCCATATAAACGGCCTATCTTGCCAAAAGATACTACAATCAACTGGGAGAGGACAACTTTAATTAAGTCTAGGAGAAGACAACTGTAAGCCGAAGAAACCATTCTGGGGACCAAGGAGAACAACTTTAAATCGCTGGAAATCGACAGAATGAATTACGCGTCGAACTTCTTGTGTTCTGTAAGTGGCAAACGATCATTGTTACTTATAATTTTAAATAAATCCCTTTTTTACAAAATAATAAATAAATTAAAATAAACTAAATAAATAAGTTCAAGTAGATTCTGGGGAATTTGAATAAAGTAAACTCGTTTAGTAAATTTCAGTACTCACAATGGCAAATCGTCGTATGTAAATAATATAATCATTAATATACAAATTTTAATTAATAAATTAATTAATCACTTTGCTACTTTTCAATATATGTAATTATAAGTTAAAGATTAATAAATTTCATTGTGTTTTTGAAAATAATAATTTGTTGTTTCAAAGTTAATGGATTTATGTTAATTAATAAATCGTTTTTGTGTTTTCAATAGAAAAATTTTGAATATAATTTACAAATCCAATCAAATTAATCCTAAAACCATTCAGTGCTCTAGTGTAATTAAGTCAGCAGGTGAGTTATTCACGGATCACTACAAATTTAACTCCAAAGGGAACGATCCCGAAAAAGAGTCTAGAATTGAGCTAGTGTACTACACAAAAGACAAAACAGGTCTAATTAATTTAAAATTTAAAACTTAAGAATAGGAAACAAAAAGTTTTCCTTTTCTTGCCCTCGCCAAACCTCTCAAATTGTTCTCACGGGGTAGTACAACAGAACAACGTCAAATAAGGCCTGAAAACACTTGAATGTTATTTGATGAGGGAAAGTGTTAAAGTTAACAACAAAAGGTTGTGTTTATTGAATAAATTAAGAGGGTAGGGAGGTTTGCGCGTGGCAATACCTAACATTATAAAACTGTAAAGATTTATTAAATATGTTTTACCCCAGAAACTTCCATCGCACCACTACCGCCCTTATGCCTCACTTATCTTCATGTTCATTTCTTAATTTATTTTTACTCCTACAGTGTTTAGACAAAATTGACACATCAATAACTTGTCCACTTCTACCATTGGATGCTGTTTCAACACTATTGAGAGACGGTCCTCGTTTCTACCACGTACCGTCGAATCCTGCAGTTATGTCCCTGCAGTTTTCATTTTCAATTACTGTTTCTTCAACTGCTTCTTTTAATAAATTTAATGCAACTTCTTTAGTAGCATTTCCAATATGATTATTGTATTTACAACATTTTCTGAATGGCTGGGGTAAATTCATGATGCCACACAAAGTATCACCCCTACCAATCGCTCGCAATCCGTAAACTAGTCTAGTAGTAGTAGCTAAATATGTGTTTCCTTCACTACTTGATAGACTTTAAGATGAAAAAAATGTTTTTTTTAAAGTCACACTTATTTTGTTTCACCCACTAAACCAATGTGCTTTATAATGTCTAAAACTAATCCACTATTTCTACAGTTCTTGCACACTACACAATTTAAAAAAGTGCCACCAAGTATTTTCAATTCAAATATTTTATTATTGTCTAATTTGTCATATTTATTAAAAAAAATCATTATAATATAATTATAATATCCACTCAGTTTTCTTTGTGAAGACGAAATCCTACTAGGGTTGGAAGTAGACCTAGTTTGATTGTCAAGCACAGAACTCACCTGTACAGCATTTGGCTTACAAATATTTACCATCGTTTAAAAAACTTTGTTGCTAAATCTTGGCATTGTCTCACTAAATTATTAACAGGAAAATTTATTATTTAAAAAACTCATTCATAAATAACAAACATACACAACATTAAAAAATTACTCAAAAATTCATAAAAACATCAAATGTCAACAGAGCATTTAGGCTAGTCCATTTTCAAACAAGAAACAAGGTTAGGCACTACAGAAAAAGTTAAATATCCCTACCAAAACGAAAATTCCCACCATAGGCAATCAGTTTCAAATTAGATAAATCTTATCAAATTATTAATAAAATGATGCAAAATGTGTTTGATTCTCATGTAACATACCAACCAAAAAGCGTATTTTCACCCACTTAGATTTGAGATATAATAATGAATTTATAAGCTAAATAAAAACACAATAATAAGCATTAAAACACAAAAAACAAAATGTTAGGTGTTCCCCGGAGCCCCGCAATGCTTTCCTCAAACCTGAACTGAGAAATGAAGTGAAACTGAAGGAATGTACATATGGGTATTGAGTTTAAAATGAAATTTTAGTTTGCCAGAAAATTGTGATAGAATTAAATGTTGGTTGAAATGGTTAAAATAAAAAAATTTAAATTTATATTTCAGTTTTGTATTTATTGATTATCACTTAAAACATTCAGAAATAAAAGAACAGAAATGTTTTAACTATTTACACAATAGTCTATTTTTCTCCAAGTAATCTAGTAACTAATCTTTAATAATTAAAAAAATATTTAAGGTAAAAACAGAAAGAAAAGGGGTGATAGTTATTGTTAACTGTTGTTTAATACAACCTAAATGTTTCAAGCATATTTGAATGATTATTAGAATTTTACAAAACTTATAATCAGCTTTAAAATTTATAATATTGGCTTATCAATATAAATATTATACGTTTTTACAAACACCTTCTTTGGCGAGAAACTCTCCACAACTTTTTCAATGAAGCCTAAAATGCCTTCTCGTTGACAGTATTTAGAATAACATAATGGTTAGAATATTTTTCAACGTTAACCACAGTTTCTCCAGTAGAGTTAATTAAACAAAACAAAACTGTAAATAATTTATGTACAAAGGTCTAATAAATCAAGCTTTGATTTCAGTTGAGTTAGTTTTATTCATGAATAATTTATTTATGAGTTAGTGTAGTTTCTGTTACGTAATGATCTCAATTTATCCAATAAAATAAATGCAAATACCTTTTAAAAATTTACAACAGAAAATAAACGAAAACATTTTATTCAGTTCTCGTTCAAAGGAAACTAATCTAATTAAAACATAATGTGTAAACCTACAGCTTGTAATAAAGTGAAATTTTAGTGCATTCTGTGTTAAAGTAAAAGCGAAAATCTTAAAAAGAATAATATGGGATTTTTCAAATTTACTTATTTCTTGGACGTTTTAATTTAAAATCCAGGTATAAAGATGCAAATTTAGTGTTGTATGGTGAATGTGAAAGAATTTTGGAAAAGAAACACAAAATATAACCTCTAAAATTGAAAACTGTGTAAAAACATTCTTATTGAGAAATTATAATTAATCCTTTACTTGGAAGTAGTTTTCACTACTACCAAAAAGTTCAATAAATCCTATACAAATAATTTCACAACCGGAAATATAAGACAGGTGGAATTGATTGTTTATCAAAATAATATACTGATAAAAAACAGTAATATTTGTATTAATGATTATTTATTTATTAATGATTTAAAAAAAAACTTCGACACTTTTGTTTAAAAGCAATTTTTTCTGTATGTGTGGTTATTGAACATCAAAAATTACACCAAACAGTTAATTCTAATATTGTTTGAATTCATTTGTATTTTGATACCCCCCCCCCCTAAATAAAGCAGTATTTTACTGTATTTTGTGTAATTAAATATACTATTCAAACTTTATAGGTACAAGTTTAAGCGTATTTTCCCCAATAATCCGGCTACGAACAACAAGCTCAAAACTAACAAAATCATGTCTGCGCTTTAAACAACAACAACAAAGGCAACAAATGACATTAAGTATAATGAATTTATAATTATTTCTAATTCTTGTAAAACATCAATGTTTAATTACTTCAAACGTTTACTGACTAAATTCCCCGACGCAGAATTTAGCAATGTTTTCTCCTGACAAAGTTATGAGGTTATAAACTTACAGAGCTTTAAAGTAAATTTGTTTCCCCGGACAAGAGGGAATTGTTCTGCATTCCTTTCACGATTCTCTCTCAGCCAATTTAGTTTATTTTGTATTTCAGAAGGTATTGTTTTCTTTTGATTCTATACTTTTTAATCGTTCAAAGTTTGTTTATCATAGGGTACATTATATTATTTTCAACTAGGAACGGAAATAAACAAATATATTCACTGCTTTCGATTTACACGTCCGGTGGCGTATATAAAATAATTTAAAATGTAAATCTTTCTTATATTTAGGCCTATTTCTATTACTATCAAATGTAAAATTTCATTCTTAAAAATCATTGCCAAGTAATCTTCAAAATATATATTTTTTATTATTATTGTTAAATAGAATATAGATGTTATTGTTACAAACTAAAATAGTTTGTTTAACATATTTTCCGGAGTAAAAGTTGTTGCAAGCAAATGTTTTTAATAACTTCTTTTGGTTTGAGCTTTTCTTCTAGAAAATCTTTGTCCATAGTTTAAAAAAAGTGCTTTATTGTAATATTGGTTTAATTCTTATTAAATGTTTAAGTAGGCTACTTCTTCATAATTACCTACGGTAGTAAGTAAATTGAGATTAAAAAAAAAAACACGTTACAAAAATTTGAACACTGATATTATTAGTCCAAGTTAATAATAATAAACATTTGCTATTTAAATTTAAAGATCGAAACACATTTTTATAAATTCCTGCAGTTATGTTTCGTATTGATGACGGCTCCACGCCTGCCCATAATATCTAAAATATAAAATCAGCCTTGGCAAAAGATAATTAGCAAGTTTTTCTAATCGGTGGAGTGAATGAAATTGTATTAGTACGAATACACGAAGCTGTTTCTTAAAGTTAGCTGTGTGGAAACTGTTAAGGGGGTACGCCTTATGAGGAAACGCCAACAGAAAAACACACTCAAGGTAATATTATTATTTATACTTGCATTAGCAATCATTTTAGAAGTCTTTGTATCGTTTACAGCTGGTTCGCCTTTTCATTTTCAGGCATCGTCAGAACGAATACTTAAAAACACACTTCTGACAGTTACACTTATTAACAGAGATTAATATGACATTTAACACGTAAACAAATAAAAACATAATAAATAAAAACACAAAACGACACTTTTAGTAAACGATAAACGATATAAAGACTTCTAAAAGGATTGCTAAGGTAAGTATAAATAATAATATTGTATATAATAGCGATCTGATATGGCTACAAATACAATAATGGACAGTCAAGGGACTAAAATAAAACTGACATTTGACGACAAAAGTAACTTTTTAATGTAATAAATTGTATCAAAGTGCAAATTTAAATTTGAGTTGTAAATGTATATTTAGTTACTAAAATAAGTTATTAGCCTTCTATCTATTAATGGCTCTTGCACAACAAGTACAAGGCTGCCAGACAGGTATTTCCCATGGGGTGGTAAAACGCTTTAGAAAAGCTGCTTTAATTGCCACTAGCATTTACATTGTTTAAATGAAGCAACGTGTTTTTTTATTTTTCTGTAGACTGTTACTACTCAGGTTTTGAAAGCTAGAGAGTTTTAACAAAACTAAAACATAAACTAACAACCAATATAGCAAACCTTTAAAAAAAATATTGATTAATTAATTGTAAGGCGTATTTTAACGTAATCACTGAGTTTTAAATAATTTAAAAAAAATGATCTCCTGAAAAATAATTAAATGTGACTTATTAAGTTCTTCCCCTGTGGTCTTTCTTCAAATGTATAAAATATTAGGCAATCATTTTCTTTACTTAAACTTTGCTTTTAAACTGAAATAAAACTGATCCTGAAACTTTACCTTCAGTATTTCTATAACAATTCAAAAGAGTGAAGCTAAAAGCCACAATTTTTAATGAGTGGCTTATAAAATTGCCGGGAAATAAATTAAATATCCCTTTAGTATTTACTTATGCTGAGCAATGTTAGAAAAGAAAGTCAATACAAATTGGTCAAAATGTTTCAGTTAATTTGCATGAAAACTACTAACAAGTTCTGAAAATCAAACACTAGAACAAATAAAAAACCAGTTGTTTTTAAATGCAATATTTTAAAATTATAATAATTTTTTATTCAATAAATATTTAAAGAGACTATACAACTGATTCTCGTTCTGGTTCTGATCATTGTAACCAAAATAAGAGCAAAATTTTATTTTTCCCAATTTAAATAAACGGTACCAGGAACTGGCACATACTTTCTCACAAACATATTTAAATTATTAAACAGATTCACCATGACTTCATAATTGTAGGTACGGTAGGAGAGGTGATTTATTAAAGTAGGAGATTAACTAATAAATATTATTATTATTATCTAGAGAGAAAAATATTCGATCGATTTCGAACAAATTTACACCAAACACGTCAATTAGGGCTGTATAGATGAACGAAAAAAGATTTTGAAAATTTTTGAAAAACAACCACCTTTATGGCCAAAAAAACCCCAAAATCAGTTATTATTATTATTAATAGCTAAACGACAACTTTTAGAAAGATGCGGTTTAACCATATGGTAGGGTACGTTAAAGGCTACAAATAAGCCAAATTTGATCAAAATCGTTAGAGCCGTTTTTTTATAAAAAAATAATAACAGTTTTTTTGGGGTTTTTTGCCAAAAAGGGGGTTGTTTTTCAAAATTGTTCAAAACCTTTTTTCTTGCATCCATACAGGACTACTTGACGTGTCTGGTGCAAATTTGTTTCAAATCGATCGAATAGTTTTCGCTCTAGCTCTGTATACATACATACATACATACATACATACATACATACATACATACATA
>JAGFPH010001578.1:205678-225213 GCA_018207615.1 Philaenus spumarius
ACATACATACATACATACATACATACATACATACATACATACATACAGACATACTGACAGACATTTTATAAAAACCACTTTTTTTGGACTCAGGGGGTCCCAAAACGGATATTTTCACAAAAATCTAAACATCGATTTTTTCGATGTTTCAAAAAAAAGGAACCGTGAGAAAGTAAAAAAAGGAACCGTTTCAAGTCTTGAGAAGTATATGTTAATACAAATTGGTTCCTCTTGTATTGAATATTTTATTATATTATTACTCTGGCATACGTATTTCTTTGTATTGCTAAAACTACCATTGGACTATCATTTTCCTTTCTGCCTCCACCACAATGGAACCTAGCTACGTAAGTTTAGAGTTAAATTAAACTAATAAATATAACGCCATCCTCTTTGAAGTTGGTTAGAATGAATGAAATACATATCTGAACGAGCACAATTAACAACTTTTAACTTTTATGATAAACTTTACTAAATCGTATGACAAAGCTAAAATTATTTAGTTTGTTTATAAACTACATTGTTTACCCCAACTCGCAGTTTGTTGGTTACATTTCAAAACTGCGTCCTCATATACGAGAATTTTGTTTAATTATGTGTATGTAAGTACAGTATTAGTACTAAATTGTGTGTAGAGTAACTTAATATTATATTTTGCAACAACTAAACGTATATTTTAATAATTTTCTCATTCATACTTACAAAAGCGGTCATACATAGTACTAAAACTTTAAGTAATTATTTGAGAAACAATTTTAAATATATTGTGAAATTAATGACTAAAAATGTGAACTTAAGAATAACACATTCTTTAGTTATTCCACAGCATATAATATAATTTTACTTTCGTGGGAGTTTCAGTCTGATATTGGTTTTATATGCAATTAAGTTGACGTGTAAAATGAATTTGTTTAACAAGTTTTCCTAATGTCTATCTACATTTTACAGCAAGCTGTAAATCACTAATTTTACAACTTGTATACTACACGATACACACGAAAAAGCTTATTCACATATATATTTGTATGGGTGTAGACACGCAATGAAAACAAAATAAACTACATTCTTCAAGAAAGGTCACCGAGAGGAATGCAGAAGAATTCCCTCTTGTCCGGGGAAACAAATTTATTTTGCAGTACCGATACTTTAACTCTTCATGTTTTTGTCCTGCCATAGCTTTAAGGTGCAGGCTTTGAGAAATTTGTTTTGAGGAACATTCACAAATTGATTAAGAGTTGAGATTTAAAAAAATAAACGATCATGAAAAAATGTATTAAAACAATTAAATACTACAATGTATAGCCGTTAAGTAAAGTTAATATGGATTTAGTGTTATGTTTCAATTTATGATTTTCAATTAGGCAGAACATAGTTTCGTATCTCACTTTACTATTAGTTTAAGGTTTTACTATAAAATAAAATCACAGTAGTGGGCAAGTGTGTATGTAAGTAAAAATAAAATTGTAACACAATTTTATAAATAACTTGAAATACTGTTTTATAATAATGGTTTAATCTGGAAATGTGAAACTCTAACTTATGCGATGTGATGCCTAAAATGAAGGCCTGAATGAAAAGAGAAAAGAAAAAGAGCACAAACTCTTATTATTAAACAAATAAAAGAGCACTGTGGCGACAAAATCACACTGATTTAAATAAAAACCCGAACCACAAAACAAGGAGCAAAAACTATAACTAAACAACTAAATTGTAAGTTAAGTTTAATACCTTAATCTTATGTACATTTCGATGACATGGTCATCATCCTCAGAGGGTTTTAACCATGTCTGAGTAGTGTTAAAACCCTCTGAGGATGATGTACATAAGATTAAGGTATTAAACTTAACTTACAATTTAGTTGTTTAGTTATAGTTTTTGCTCCTTGTTTTGTGGTTCGGGTTTTTATTTAAATCAGTGTCTTATTATTAACTAATAATCTTTTAAAAAAAATATCTAAATCTATAGAACTATATCTATACTAATACTATAAAGAGGTAAAATTTGTTTGTTTGTTTGTAAGTAGGGGTAATCTTTGGAACTAGTGAATTATTGAACAAATAGTTTTAATAATAAAAAGCTACACTATCCCTGAGTAACATAGACTATAATTAATTTTTATAGAAACCTATTTTATTTCAATATTTGTAAATTTAGTCGAAAAGTATCTTAGGTTAGGCCTAGACTGATGAATCATCACATGTATTTACATTTATTACCATAGCAGACAATTGAATAAAATAACAGATAAAACAGCTGTTTGCTCTAATATTTCCACTAACAGTTTACTTCAAATTTTGAAGCAATTATTTAAATTTCTAACTTTTAGGTTAGGTTTTTATCAAAATGTAGACCTGAGCCTTGCTAGTTCTTTTTACATTTATTATAACTGCTGTTATACAATGTACGAAATAATTTGATTTTAACGTTTAACATTATTTACCATCTTAGATTTGGGGTTACTATTAATAATAATATAAAGAGGTAAAATTTGTTTGTTTGTTTGTATGTAGGGGCTAATCTCTGGAACTACTGAACCGATTGAAAAAATAGTTTTACTAATAAAAAGCTACACTATCCTTGAGTAACTTAGGCTAGAATTAATTTTAATTTAAGGGTTAAAACAACCCTTAAAACAATAAATATTAATTTTTATACTTTTCTTAAAGCTAGAGAGCTGAATCTTTGTACATTTATTTCTTACAAGATGCATAGAAAAAGTAAACTATGCTTGCATTTTGTCGTGTGCTGCTACGGGATGAAAATGTGATAACAACTCTTAAAACAATAAAAAATCATTTTTATAATTTATTTAAAGTTAGTGAGCTGAAAATTTGTACATTCATTTCTTACAACATGCATAAAAAAGTATCATAGATTAACATTTCGTCACGTGCTGCTATGGGGTGAAAATGTTGTAAAAATTTTGATTCTTATACTTTCCTTAGCTAGAGAATAAACACTTAATAAATTAAGGAACTTAAAAATAAAAAACCACTATATTACATCCTAATTAAAATAAATAAGACGTAAAAGAATTTGATAGTAGGGCCTAATTATATAAAATTATTTTATGCATTTGCTTCGACGCGAGTCAACGAGGGGGTTGGCGAGCGAAGCAAGCAGGGGGCTGAACCCTCTAGTTATTTCATAAATTCGTAATGTCAATTCCATGAGTTTCTTGGAAAATTTAGGACTATTATTTTTAAATGTTATTAAACTGTGTAACATAAGTTACTGCTAGTCACATTATATAAAATTATTTGATGCATTTACTTCGACGCGAGTCAACGAGGGGGTTGGCGAGCGAAGCAAGCAGGGGGCTGAACCCTCTAGTTATTTCATAAATTCGTAATGTCAATTCCATGAGTTTCTTGGAAAATTTATTACTATTATTTTTTAAATGTTATTAAACTGTGTAACATAAGTTACTGCTAGTCACATAATAAGGATACAAATGAAAAACCAAATACAGAAGTTTTAGCAACACACTCATCTTATCTTAATTTTAAATAAGTACTGAAACGAAAGGAGTTTGTATTTAGTGGCTTATTATATCGGTGACAAAAAGTGTGCTTTGGCTGTCATCCAAAACATCATTAGGCTTGTCAGCGACGCTCCATTTAATTGGTTTCTATACGAGGTAAGCCGAGCTCTCTAAACCCACTTGTCAAAACATTTTCTGAAAACACAAGCTTCAATAACACATGTTGAACGCGACAGAGATAGTATAACTGACAACTAGTTGACTATTTTACGAGTATATTACGTAGGAAAAGGCTGGAAGAGATAGATAAAGAGAAAGCGACGAATATAAAGACTACTCATACAACATACTGGGTGGGAGAAAAGTCTGAGAATGGCTTAATATTTCGTATATAAGGAACATTTTAAGACTATTTTATTAAGATGACAAAAATTAAGATGACATCTTGGATCCGCCATTTTGAATTTTACTTTTTTATAGGAAAGTGGTCATTTGATACATCGTTCAATGTAGGATTTTAAGACAGAATCAATGATTAAAACAGCACATCTATATCTCAAACCGTTCGGAAAATTTGTTGCATTTATTTACATTGAATCATATCATTTAATGTAAAATTAAACAAAGTACATTAAGCTTTTTACCTTTCAAATTTTAATGTTGAATAAAATTAAAGGTTATCAAACAAACAAATCATAAGGTATTAATTTAATGTTCCTCAATCACATCTACATTCAAATTTTCCTTATATACGAAGTATTAAGTCAGTTTCAGATTTTCACCCACGATGTATGTAAGTTTCAAGTTCTAAAATTAAAATTGCATTTTCAAAGCCAAAATAGTTTAAAAAATTTGAAATTCTCTTTATTCTTGTCTATCTCTGCAGTTCTTTAATATGATTATAAGATTCAATAATATACACAATAAATAATCTCACTATTTACAATTTTAATATTTCATTAAATTCTTTAGATTGGCATGTAAATGTATTAAATTTATAATGAGATCAATATTTTACAGTCTGAATTACGAGTAAGAAAAAGTTGTTCAAAATTCTTCTTTTTTTTAAATAATCATAAACGGAATCCCTTAGTCGTATAGATAAAATTATATATTAATAAAAATGCATATTTAAGGAAGGTTCATGCAAAACTTAAATCATGATTTTTGTACTTACAATATCCGCTCTTTTCCACTCCAAAAGCCTGAGAACATAAAATTAGTCATATTTGTTATTTAAATATATTGTGAAACTCAGATAAAGAATAATCAGTATCTAAAAATTTGTAATAATTTATAAAAAAAAAAAATGTATCACAGAAGTAACACTAACAATTTAATTTATATTATATACAATAATATGTATCAACTAGCTGACACGTACGGCGTTGCCCGTGGTGGTTAGTATTTTCAGTCTTTTAACGTAATTGTAATCTTTTGAAGTGTTCAGTTAGTGAGTGGTATTTGGCTTTTATATATATAGATCTTAAGTAATAAAAGCACTATTGTCATAATAATAAAAGCTCTGAAATTATGATTTTAGTAACTTTGATCCCCCCAAACCCCTCCTAAAATTTCGAAATTTTTCATACCGTTTCTTAGAGAGCGCCTAAGGCCCTAGAGGAAGCTACATACCAAATTTCATTCCAATCCGTTCGGGCGTAATTTGAGGATGATCAAAAACGCATTGAAAACGCAAGGAAAAATGCAAAAACACCTATTTCTGGCGTAATTTTGGGAGAATCTCAAAAAAATTTTAACAGACTAATTTTAGGCTTTAAACGAACCTAAGTACCAAATTTCAACATTTTCTGCCAATTAGTTCTTGAAAAAGCTGAGAAAACGCAAAAAATCGCTAGAAAAACGCGAATATTGGGCGTATCTTTGGGATGTTTTCAAAATCCGTTCTTAGTGCGCGTCTAAAGGTCCAACTGAACATGCATGCCAAATTTGAACTCATTTGGTTCAGTAGATTTGTAGTTCTGCTGATGAATGAATCAGTGCCATTTCGCTTTTATATAGATAGATTTAGTGTGTTATTTAAAATAGTAATTCAAATCGAAAAACAACTTATTTTAATATAAAATTATGTATCGCAAACTTAAAATACTATACGAATTTATTTTATTAGTATTACACATCACCAAACAATCATTTGTAAAATCAAAGAAATGGTGTTGAATTAAAATTAAAACACAATTCTTATTTTATATTCTGCCTTGATCATAATGAAATGGCACTATTACAAATGTCTGCAAGACATAATTTCTCTAAGGCGTTTTCGTGTTTAATATATGTCCCTTGGGGTGGAGAATGTACACCTCACCCTCTCCGCACCCCCATTATTTATAGGCCTACTCACTTTACATGTCGGCAGCAGAACCTAAATTTGCTTAAGAACAGGCTCAAAAGAATTTAATAGCCCCTCCTCTAACGCAAAGTGTTGGGAACGGTTTGACAGTGGAATGTCTGTGAAGGGAATAGTATCAGATAATTTGCTTTCTTGATATTCGACAACGGCAATAACTTACTCTTAACTTTAGGAAATTAAATGTAGCAAAAAATAGTTCCTCTAAAAGTGAGTTTTTAACAAACTCAAAGAAATTGTGTGGCTTAAGTAGAACATTTTACTTTTTTTATCAGAGTAGAAATTCTATAAACATATTTAACACATTCACTGATAAGGACGCACATGTGAGCTTTACACCGAACACTGAGAAGCGGCCGACGCACAGTGCATTGCATGCCAACCCCCGTATTGGGAGTATTTTCAATACACAAACCATTGCGTGCTTCGCACGCCAACCCCCATGTTGGGAGTATTTTCAATACACAAACCATTGCGTGCTTCGCATCCCAACCCCCATATTAGGAGTATTTACAATACACAATGCAGTACGTGCTTCGCACCACAACCCCTATATTGGGAGTATTTTCAATACACAATGCATTGCGTGCTTCGTACGCCAACCCCCGTATTGTAAGAATTTTTAATATACAGAGCATTGCGAAAATTTTAAGCCTAAGTGCTATGGACGCAAATGTGCGTCCGTTTTAAAATTTTAGTGATTATTACGTACAAAGGTTCAAAAATAAAAAATAGAGTAATTTTTTCTGATTTAGACTATAAATATAAAAATTAATTCTTTTTTTAATTTTGGGAAATACACTCTTTATTATTATGAAGAGGGCTTGAAATCAAAGCCAACATTATAACCAAGGATGATGTTTTGTCGTATCATATGCATCAATATTAACTGATCACATAGTCCTTCATCTTACTCAGCCGGAGAAGAGGGATTTTTTTACAATAATGCTAATGTGGTGAAAGCAATTTTAGATTGAGATCATTGCAACCGTTGCATAACTAGTGGCAGCTACTCTAAGGGCTGGCCCCAAGTTAAC
This sequence comes from Philaenus spumarius, assembly GCA_018207615.1. Taxonomy (NCBI): domain Eukaryota; kingdom Metazoa; phylum Arthropoda; class Insecta; order Hemiptera; family Aphrophoridae; genus Philaenus; species Philaenus spumarius. The sequence continues at coordinate 212,568 of JAGFPH010001578.1, forward strand.
CAGACTTGACTATTTGCTAATTTTCTTCTATGGAGCAGTTTGACAGAAATATTCTCATCCTATAAATAAATTAATGAGACTGATTCAAGAGGAACTACTGTTTCATTGCTATCAGTTCTTAGAGCTGTTAATGTAGACTAAATTAATTCGAATAAAGGTCTAATTTGGATGTTTTATAATTCGTCTATGTTATTTTCATTAAAGTTTGCATTTATTTATTTTTTACACGTTTTCATGTTATGTGCAAATCAACAATTTGCAAAGGCTAGCTGTCCCGGGCGAAAATAACGCTGATTTAATACGCTTATTTAATTCAGTTACGTTTATTTATTTACTTTGGTTTATAAACAACAGTTTATAACAATTTATAACGCATTACGTTGATTTAATTTGTTTTATTTGCCTGATAGATAACACTTGCATATAGAATATAAACCATCTAATAGCTGTCATGTTAGTTAAACAAATTGTTAATAGATGTCGCCTTCATTGGGAAACATATAGCGTATAGTATAAAGGTTGTTAAATCCTTTTTTGTAACGAAAACATGAGTTTTAAGCTGTTTCTTTATTTTTCGTTAATAGCGGTTAACATAAGGGTTGAAGCTTGAATGATTAATTTTAATGAATAACTAAGGGAGAAATCGCTTAGCGACAAAAAAAACACCTAATGGAAATCTTATATATGGATTATGCAAATAATGTAACGTTTTGCAAACCTACCATGTCATTGATATTCCACCATTATGTTTTGATTGGCCATAAACAAATAACTCGAGGGTTACTTTTTAGATATCTTTGTAACATAAATGTATTGTGTAGAGTTTGTAGAGTGTTTTTTGTAAAGCATATTTATAAAAATAGTGAACTTTTCGTGTAATACCTTGTACAATATAAATCATCTTTGTACAAATAAAGACATTTTTTATGAGAATGGGTTTTAATTGAAAGGTAAATTTAATTCAAAATGCCTAAAGTGTTTTAAATATGAAAAATGTATCTGCTTCTTCATGAAAAAAATAATGTACCAAAACGTGCCTTAAGTACAAATGGTCTTAAAAGTAAAAAAAATACAAAATGTTAATTCCAATTTTGTTCAATATAAGCTTCTTCGAATATTAAACACACAATTCTTAGTCTAATTTAGGTTTGGCTTAAATTTAAGTAAACGTAATTAGTTACGAATGAGTAATCACATGTTACTCGAGGACTTATTAACTTGGCTGATATACCCCGAAACTTACAACTTTAAAGTCAATAATGGAAGCTTAACAAGTCTTTCAAGTTTCCATAAAAGAAACAAGAAGTGCGATGAATGAGGTCTACCCGATCAACTTTGTAAACATAAAATAAGGATGGCGTGTTTTGGAATAGGCAATTATTATAAAACAAGTATTGCATTAAAAACATTACAAAACGGTTTTACAATAGTTATTCAGCAAAATGTTTATAAGTTTTACCGCCAAGACGAAAACTCAAAACTTAATTTGCCTAGAAACTGTACTTTCTCTAATAATAATAATTAATTGTTTACTCTGTATAAATGCATGTAAGTGAACAACATTAGATTTTTAACAAAGCTTTTCTTTAATTAGTTCTGGTATTCAATTTTATTGTTGAAGCAGAGCTTGTTTGAGACCCGCTAATTCGTAATAAGCCTCAACAAATACATATATGCCATTTTGTTGGTATGGTTCTCAGATGCGGAATTTTTTATAACAAGTCAACAAAGTAGGAATAAACTTGACATAATTAATTCAAACTTCCGTGCTATTTAGCTCTTGTGCTGACAAAAGATTGGGATCTAGCCTTCTTTCAAGTCGTTTGGATACTAATTTATTTCCATTCACCTAATCTCGCGAACATTTCTGGTCAGCTGCGGCCAGTTTTTGCACAGTTTAGCTAACACAATGTGCCGTCAAATGATTATGTGGACTTCTAGACACTGAGTGCATTCTAATAGAATGTTATAGAGTCTAAAATACTGGTTTTATTCAACTCAACAGGACTAGTTTTTGTTTAAACATTAAACAACGACTTTCATCTTCTTCTTGTGCGTTGTCGTTTAAGATTTGCCAGTTTCAAAAATGATTAATTGTCATTTAATTTGTTGACGGTAGGTAAATCTATATTTCAGTTATTTAATAGTAATCTTTATATTTCGGTATAGTCTTCACTTAAAAAAGAAAACTCTGTATTGTTGGAAATATAAAAATAAACACAATATATGCTTGAGAAATATAGTATTAACCATAACTAGTAATTACTCTAAGTTATGAAATTTGGACCTACAGGCCATTCTGAATCAATGCCAAATAGTATATTGTTAGATATTAGTATTAGTTTAGTAATTTTATTTGAGTTTTAAGTTAATATTAAGCTAGTTAGAAAAACGTTAGGCAGTTGATAAAGTAGGTAGACATAGGTAAAGTGTGGAATAAGCCACGCCCCTTTTACTTTCGTAAGTGCAATGGTTACTTTAACTGGAAATGGCACGCTGGTAGGATATTATAGTTTGATAATTAATTGTAGCTTGTGCATCACTGAACGTGAATTTAATTGAAACGCATTTGAAAATAAACGCATTAATTGTGAAAACCTGCGTTCAAGTTTTGTTTTGCCAAGAGTTTGTTATGTCATAGGTTCGAATCTGCCTAACATAGTTAAATTTATCTGTCACTATTCCACTCCCAGACCTTCATTAGCTCTATGGAAACAAAGTGAAGACTTTGTTCATACGTTTCCAAACAATTCCCTGAAATAAATATTTAAAATAAGGTCCGATTGAAAATAAAAAACTACAGGTCTAGCTGTAAACTAAAGAAAATAGCCTATTATAAGAGTGTAGCGTACGAAAAAAGGTTAACAATAAAACAGAAGGTTGTTCAATAAACAACATTAAATGGACAAGTACACAGGGAAGAATTTTATACACAATAAAATCCAAATTGATATTACATTATTATATATTTAAGTGAATTGCTTAATTTATGTTAATGTGTCACACTTTGTATGCATATATCATCGAAAATATTGAATGAATAGCTTGAATATTTTGAAGCCTGTTGTGCATTTTGTAATTATAGTACTATGGCAACAATTTCAATTTGGCAACAATTACTATGGCAACAATTTCAACAGTAATTGTTGAAGCTTTATCCACAAACACTGCTGTTGTAACAATGAGTTCGCGGAAGTTTCTATAGATAGTCTGTACTAAATGTGAGGGCTTTGTGTGTTAACACAAGCTTTATATAGTCTTCTGTTCTTCGAAAAAAGAAAAAAAAATGTCACTAGAAATTCTATGCTTGGATCTATTTTAGATTTTATCTAAACCAAAGTGTAGTATGTCTATTTATAAGTTCTGAGATAGTTAAAATGTGATTTATACAACGTTATAGTTTATGAATATTATTTGAGACGTTATTATCACGAACGTTGAAAGACGTTCATAACGAACGTTGATTGTTTCATAAAAGATAGAGTTAAGGCTTTCGCGACAAATCTATTTGCAATCAAATAACCACCATTAAATTTCTAATCCTTTTCCAAGCAAGTATTTACGATACAACTTTAACAGTAAATGATACTGTTTATTTAAGTCACTTCAATGTAAGCTTTTCTAAAACAATACATTATTTAATTAAGTAATATTTTACACACCATTACATCAGAAGTAATGAAATCAGAAGGAAATCTGTTGACAATATTTTTTAGTCACAGAAACACTTTTCTTTAAACTTTATTAGGCATAATGCAACCATAGGCACTTACTATAGTAAAATTTAAAGTTAATAATCAATATTGAAGGCAGCACAGTAAGCTACAGTTTTAAAAGTGTAATAATCGAAAAGTGTTATTCAAGGTTTTTGGCTAAACGGGAGAACTTGAAGCCTAAAGGCACTAAGGGTAAATTATATGGTTAACTAACGAAGGTGAATGTGTTTTTTAAAAAACACATACAAATAAAATTAACCCATATAGAACTTTGTTTACAGTTCAAGAGTTTATCTTTAGTTGGCGAAACATTTTGGCAAAACACTAGAGTCCAAACAAATGACAAATGCATCGATTACAAACAGACCGCAGTCCATACTTCAGAAATAGTAAAACTTTTACAAGAGGTGTTTGACGTTTCGTGTTGTATACCGACAACTCGTAAACAAACTTAGACACGTTTACAACACGCTATATACATTTAGACAAAATTGAGTACTGGCTTATTTGCATTTTAGTTGGTGTGTTATGTATTATTGTTACAGTTTTTCTTTATTTATATTTTATTTTATTTAATACCAGAGCTTATATAATCTTTAATTTTAAGATTAAGCAGCTAACTGTTCTTTTTTTTGTTAACTAAGTTTAAGATTTGAAATAGTTTTATATGTATGTTTAATTACTTTCAGTCGCAGCTTTTCTAATTTGTTTTGTAAATTGTTTAAATTTGCTTTAACATTTTTGAAGCAATATATGCTCAGGAGACGACAACATGTAATGTTTTTGCCTAAAAATCCGCTATTTGATCTAATAAGTATATACAACAATCCTATAATTGATCATATTATTGATATAATTGAGATATTTTGTTGGTAATTTATAGGCAACACTAAGAATTTCATCTATAAGCTACATTCACAGATTAATAGTTTTTGTTTTTAAAAAACACCAATTAAAATTGGTGGTCCATAACTATATTATGAACTAACAAATGATAAATAATAAAATGTTTTACCAATCCCAACTACATTAAATGAATACATTATGTCCATAAATATGAACTAGTACCATGAAATTATTCTTTGACACATCCTACATTCGATTTAATTAGATATACGATTGGTTCCGCTAGAAAATATTGCACGTAGGGGGGTTACATTCTCAGTTAATATTTTATTCAGTAGACTGTTGAAAATATTTATTGAAGTATATGTTTTATTCGAACACTGTTTGAATGATATATTTTGTTATTAAACAAAATTAAATTATTGCTCATTAAAAGCACCTAAAACTATTTAAATTACAATAATTATTTTACAATGTAAACAGATAAATTGTGTATGTTAAGTTTCATAACTCAATAATTGAATAGTTTTATACTATCGATTATAATTGTGACTCATTATGTAAACAATGGTCTGGCAAAATCTGAATACAAAAGGGAAATGATTTAAAAACAGATTCAGATAGGTTATTCAGCCAACAAAATGTATTATTCTGAAATGGAAATCTTAAAATAAACAACTTGAAGAAGATTTAATACTATCGATATTTAAATACTGAAATGTTCTACGTCATTATTTTATTTTTACCTCAATGTTACGTAAAAAATAAGATGAAGTAAAAAATGATTTAAATAATTTGTGACATTATTTTTAAAATAATTCCCTTAAGGATTAGGTCAGTAAATATAAGTATCTTTGTTTATCTGCTTGTTTATTTTGTATTTAATGAAGGTCCGTGTAACCAACCATCCATTAGATAACAACTTGATCACATCTTTAACTTACAAACTAGAAAATGTTTCCTATACCATAAAAGTTCATCTACAACCTACGATGGCCTCATTCGTTAGTGTAACACTTCAAAACTTATTTACGGTCCAGTTGTTCTTAATGTTTTCAGGTTTTGTTTTATCTAATGGAGATTTCTTAATAGTTAAATGTTTTCTTTTCTTCGGCGTCTATAAGGGTTTCGATCAAAGAAATAGTCGTTTTAGTTCCTACTTAAATTGAAAATATTACGGAGTTGACATAAAAGTAATTTGGGTGATTCAATTTTTCTGTGAAATAAGGTTATTACTATAAAATTCATTGTGACTGTTCTAAATGCTTGACTATAATAGTTAGCGACCAGTTCTCTTCAAAAATTGATTGCGTCTCACCAATAGTATTAATTTTTGCAAAGTCTATTTTTCAAGATTAGTGTATAGAAGTGTTTTAATTGTGTCTAATGTAAGTTTGGGAGGTTGCTCGTATAAACAATCTAAGTTTTTCTCGCGGTTCTAATTATTCTCGTTTACTTCTACAATTTTATATTTCTACCGGTGGTTTACTTGCAGAAGGAATTTAAAATGAATAATTGATTTAATTAGTTCAATATAGTAGGCTACATTCCATTTTTACACTTCTGATAAGGGATTGTAAAAATATGAGTGTTATATTATGTAGTGGTGAACTGCTACGGTAAGCCAACCATAAATCACCGTGTAATAACTAATCTGCGGTTAAAATTCACTAACTCCGAACTCGGTGTTAATGTTTTGATTAATTAATTGCTTAAGGGTTTATAATTAGACTTTCGAAATGAGTCTATATTAACAATCAAACTGTTCAAATTACAAACTGTTAGTTTTAAAGTGTTGAAATATTGTTTTAAAGTTTTTCACTTGTATTTATAGTTAGCTATTAAACATTTAAAGGATTTAAAATTGATTACGATATAAAATAAACCATAAACGCATTAACACTATAAAGAAATATTTAATTTGATGTTTTTATGTGTTGACAAGGTTTGAAACTTACTCATACCAATAATTAGTGGCTTAAAAAATGTCAAATAACAAAAGTTATAATTTGTATTTATCTGTATTTAATTTTAATATTATCATTTAACTCAAAAATTGTTTTATACGTTAAATAAATGCAAATGCAAACTAGAGTTATTACTCGCACTTTGCTTCCTGTTGTTTTTCTTTATATAAATAAAACGATCAAAACAACTGCAAAATATTTCTGAAATAATATTGTATTTAAAGCATAAAGTGAAAATTATATTCTAAAACTTGATTCAAAATAATGTATTATGCAGTTAATTTCACTTCTAAATTCAAACACAAATACACATTATATACATGTTTACATGACACTGCAATTAATTTAATATTAGAACGTATTATTATTATATTTTTTTTTTGTAAGTGTAAATCACTTACAACGTTTATCTTTCTGCATTGAACTCAATATCATATTTTTTATGGAAAGACTAGACAACATATTTTCAGTCTCCAAAAGACTGTTTCGTATTAAATACAGTTTATCTATTTTTTTATGTTTGTTTTTCACAGCGTTATACGATTTTAGTAATCAATATAATTGTTGAAAAAGTTATGAAATAAGAAGTCCAATGAAAGCAATATATTTAAAAAAAGTTAACTCTCTAGAGTTATATTTTTTAACAATAAATACAACCTAAAACGTACTGTATTAAGAATGTAAAAAAACACTTAACCATAAATTAATAAAATGTGTAATAGTTAATAGTTAGAAATATGAGTGTGTGGTAGCTATTAAACTACCAAAGGTAAAATTTTTCTCTTTTCACACAATCGAGTTTAAATCAAGTCAATGTATCCATTAAAATTTAAGATCTTTTCAGTTTGTTTATATAGTTCGCGTTAATAGTGAAAATACAAATATGATATAGGCCTACCTATTATAAAGTTATAGGCTATGTTATAATGAGTTGGAATATTATATGTGACATGAGTTCATCAATGATTTAGTTAAAAATCATCCTGTCATATTTTTTTATATTCTAGTTGATATTTATTTATTTATTTTAATTAAAATGTTTGTTTTTTCTCTCTATTTGATTTATTTCTTAGCTTTCTTCCTATAACTATTTATTTCACCTATACTGCCATCGCCAGATTGAATGAAATAATCTATGTAAAATGACCATGTATGTCATGAGATGGCGTGGATCAAGTTACATAATTATAAACACCAACATTGCCTACACAGGCCCATGTAGGGATTATCACTTATTATAAAAAATTCAAATAATATATCAGAAAAAAAATCAATGTTCGTGTCATTTCAACTTCAATTTCGTCATTAAAACGATGGGTCAAAGATAGGATTGCTTAATTTTATTTATTTATTCTGCGAGTGTATCCTGCTTGTAATCCTTGTTCATTTCACTTCTTTGATAATATACAGTCTGGTGCCAATTTTATTCGCATACTTGTAAAAGACGAGCACTTTTTATAATACATTTAGTGTATTATATTTATCGCAAGACTTGATCCGATATATATATACACTAAATGGCCATTATTAAAAATCTTAGTCTAACAAGTAACTTTGTTTTATTATTTTGAGCAGCACTGTTTTAATGTAATTGTCAAGGCGTTTTCCTACACCTAAACTTGAAGAGGTTCAAATATAACTTGGCAATTCAGAGTTTTCATTACCAAAGAAATAAATATAAAAGAAACACTCGAAGAAAATTGAGCCTTCCAAATAAAAACATTCGTTTGAAATTTAAGAGTTTGTCTTTAAATAAGAATCACTTTGTCACTAGACTTTAGGCTACAGAAGTTAATTAGGTACCGTATCCATTTCTAATCCACACTTTAGATAAAACAAATTAAAATAATTCCTCCACCATAGTTAAATTAGAATGTTATTAATGGAATAAACGAAAAATTTACAAAAACAAAGTAAATGAAGTCAATAAGGTCGCATAAAGCGCCTGAAATGGAAATAAACCATGTAATTTTTCTAAATAAATTACAACAATAAATTGATCGAGAATTTAAAAAAAGTCTAAAAGTAGTACACGATGTTCAATAATAATTTTGGTATTTATAATTTACTCTCAATACAAACTGATAGACGTTTCGTCATTCGAAGATTCGGATTTAGGACATTTTGTAGCTAGTGTTAATTTGTTACTTAATAAAACATTTTAGATCTCCAAACCAATAAACAGTTTGCCCAGAATAAAAGTTGGCCTACTAATTTTGTCAAAAGGCAGAATTATTTGAATGAATATTATTAATATAGCGGATTTATAAAACTTGATCAAAAGCGTTGTGTGTGATAGGCCTATAAATAGTTTCTCACCAATTTGTAAGGTTTTACAAAATACAATTTTACTTTAACATATGTTTTCTCTAATATTATATCCAACTAAATTAAAAACAGTTCGTCAGCACACAATTGAGCATAGGCCTACCATTTCAAACATGTAGCATACAACCTATGTAAATCAAGTTAAATAGAAAAATATTGTAGCTTAAAACAAATCTGGTCTTATTCTTATATTTATATAATTGTTTAATTAATTTGTAATATAATACTTTGTAAATAACATTCACGAAGAATTAGTTAAGCGTATAAAATAACTCTGATTTGTAGTCAGAACCCAATATACAAATTTAACAACAGAACGGTTATAACCAATACTTTAAAATAAACCAATACTAATACATTTTTATTAATTGAAGTAGATATATTAACAATACAATGTGAATTACTGTTTTTTTATTTTTATTTATTATTCTTCTCTTCTTAATTTATGGATTCCGCTTGTGCTTAGGTTGTTCAAATCATTTCCAAGAATTTGAATTAACACCTTAAAATAATTCTGACACATCCATTTTGATGGGATATCATATTGATACAGAGTAAGTAGAATGCTCGCAAGAGGAAAGTGAGAGTGGTTAATTATTTTATTTAGTTGGCTGTTAGATCTCTTAACATATTAATTGAAATTTGTCTAACAGTAACGCTGCTTGAATAATACGTCGTTTCTTGTTATAAAAGGAAAGTTGCAATATGTAAATTGGGAATATTGTAAATTTAAATAATATTTTCCAATTTGTATAAATGCATATTCCATTTTGTAATAAAGGCATTATTTCAAATTTTATGTTTATTTCTTATAAAGATTTTTTTTACACTATTTACGCTACTTTATTGGCTGACTTGTGCTTAACCCTTGAGAGGTATTAGGTAATATTTCCAGTGTAATTTATTTAATTTTCTCATTAATTCTCATTGATACACATCTAACAGTGGTTGTGAGAAGGTTTTCCGTATAATTCTGTAACAAAATGAGTAATAAATCCATGTCCTGAACACCCACGCTTAGCCAAATCATCAATCACTTTGTAATTACTAACTTGATGTTAATTTTAACTATCTTGGCGCTAATGTTCTCACTATATAACGAGTTTATAATAATTAGACTTTACGAAATAATGTATTCCTCTAGCTTTACGTTGAAAATTTTCCACATCACAAGCCAGAAACTTTTATGAAGCTTTCCACTTTTACTTATATTAACCTAGTATATTAAGATTTAAATATGCATACAAAATATATATATATATAAAACTTGCACGACATTCTTAGGTCTTCACTACCCTACAATGAAGATATTACACTGCCCTTCAGATGTCTTGACTGCCATGTCTTCAGATATTACAGGTTGTTGTGCCCATACTGAATTAGGAAATACAGAGTTGTAGGAGCAGACGTAAGTACAACAATACATATTATTATTAAAACGCTCTCAAGTAAGGTGAAACATATTAAAATAAAATACAGAGTTGTTGAATGTGTATCGATCATGGTCCACTACTAATATTTAAGCTACGTTCCACCAAAGTGTATAAAAATCTACAGTTTATAAAAATAACATAACATCAAATAAAATAATAAACCTATTTTGTTTAATATTATTTTAAATAGTAGTATTATGTCTTTATTTATTTACGCGTTAATTTGTTCAGAGGTTATTTTACAATGCTAAACTTGTATGACTTAAATGCATTCATATTCCAGACCAGTTATTGTTCTATTGTAACTTTATGAATTGATTAAAGGTCGTAAGCGAAGAAATACAATTTCAATAAAAAGAAAGATTGAGTATAATACTTTAATACCACCCTAGCCTAGGATTTTATAATATGCGTGCTTTAAGCAAAGTTAATTTAATTTACATTCACACAGTGGAATAAGCATTTCTTAATTTGTTTTTGTCAAATACATTAATGTCTATATTAATAGTTTAGAGACTGTTAACACTGCATAGAGGTGATAAATATGTCTGCAATTAGTACTTAAATTATTGGACAAATGACATTGTTAAGTGCTTTACATGTGACAACATTCAAAGAATTGCATAATGGGTTGTTTGTTTGGTTAAAAACTAACTGCTTAGTAAACAAAACTCGTTAACACTTTTAGTTTCGTGTAAGTGCAACAATAAAATAGCTTAAATATTTGTATAAATGTTATAAATTGTAAGTCTAAAACTAGAATTGGATTGTATTGTTTTGAAAGCGTACAAATTTATTTTAAACTTTAATCTATCCGCAATAACATCAACAACGTAATTTATATGCAGAGTCTTCTCAAAACATGAAATATAATGCAAAAGTAACAATTATGTATTTTGCATATTTTACTAGTACCTAAAGACTGCTGTGTTAACATATAATATTAATTACTCGATTTATTGCTTTCTTCTTTCAATTAATTACGTTGTTTTTGAATATATAAATCAATTTAAGAATTTCAATACGCACATACATAATTTCCATACATAACACATAAATTGAAAAATAAATTTGTTTAAATAAAACAAATGTTTATATATATAAACATAAAGACGTATAATATATGATTAATACTTAAAGCTACGATACGTATACGTAGCAATTGTTTATTGTATAACCTATACGTAACAATCAATCTATTAATTTTCTTTACCCATACCTCTGCCATTACAATTATGTCCGGTATTCTATCGTATAAACATATTATAATCTATATGTAACAAATCAATCAATAGCGAATTATTCTATTAATGTTCTATACCCATACCTCTGTCAATACAATTATGTCCGGTATTCTATCATATATTGTATATATTGTACATTGTATAACCTATACGTAACAAATCAATCTATTCAATAATCTTATTAAATAGATTAATAGAAAATTAATCTATTTAATTTTCTTTTACCCATACTTCTGTCAATACAATTATGTCCGGTATTCTATAGTATGTTGTATATATTGTATAACCTATATGTGACATATCAATCACTAGCGAATTATTCTATTAAATTTCTATAACCATACCTCTGTCAATACAATTATGTCCTTTATTCTATCGTATATTTTATATATTATATATTGTATAACCTATACGTAACAAATCAATCAATAGCAAATTAATCTATTTAATTTTCTTATACCCATGCCTCTGTCAATACAATTATGTCCGGTATTATATCGTACATTTTATATATTGTATATTGTATAACCTATACGTAACAAATCAATCAATAGCAAATTAATCTATTTAATTTTCTATACCCATACCTCTATCAATAAAATTATGTCCGGTATTCTATCGTATATTGTATATATTGTATAACCTATATGTAACAAATCAATCAATAGCAAATTAATCTATTTAATTTTCTTATAACCATGCCTCTGTCAATACAATTATGTCCGGTATTCTATCGTATATTGTATATATTGTACATTGTATAACCTATATGTAACAAATCAATCAATAGCAAATTAATCTATTTAATTTTCTATACCCATACCTCTGTCAATACAATTATGTCCGGTATTCTATCGTATATTGTATATATTGTACATTAAATAACCTATACGTAACAAATCAATCAATGGCAAATTAATATATTTAATTTTCTATACCCATACCTCTGTCAATACAATTATTTCCTGTATTTTATCGTATATTGTATATATTGTACATTGTATAACCTATATGTAACAAATCAATCAAGAGCAAATTTACCTATTTAATTTTCTTTTACCCATACCTCTGTCAATACAATTATGTCCGGTATTCTATCGTATATTGTATAT
>JAGFPH010001578.1:237063-249804 GCA_018207615.1 Philaenus spumarius
AATTGTATGTTTTATTTTTAACCACTGAGTTTAAACTGTTTCAAGATCAACAAGTAATGATTCAACTGAAAACAAAACCTTTAGAAAGGAAACATTCGTTATTCCTTCCGGTGCTGTACTTAATAGCACATAGCCAACAAACAAGTTTAGTGCAACAGATTTTTTGTTGTAATTTTTAAGATAGTGGCAAAATAGTTGTTAAAAGTTTTATTGCTTACATTTACATAACAATACAAATATATATTTTTACTTTCTCCACCCTATACGTAGTATATGGAGAAAGTATTGTTTTCGTAAAAATGTTCGAATTTGAATTTTCAGTTGAATTATCTGTTTTGGTGCTCCCAGAACCCCAAAAAATTGTTTAGTGCAATTATCTGTGTTGGTGCTCCCTGAACCCAAAAATATTTTTAGTGGAATTTTTTGTTTTGGTGCTTCCTGAACCCAAAAAAGTGTTTTTAGAGTGGTGTCTGTCTGTCAGTCTGTCTGTATGTATACACGACCAGAGAGGATACTACTGGTCCGATTTTCATGAAATTTGGTATGTAGATACTAAACTATATCTCCAGGCGTTTTTTTCATTTTTTGGAATTTTTAATTTCTAAGTGTAATTTACCCGTAAAAACCCATTAAAAACGACAAAAATGCAAATTTCTCAAAAACGGCTCTAACGATTTTGATCAAATTTTCAGTATTTATAGTGCTTAAGATGCCAAACAAAATGACACCACCCGCTTTTATCAAAACTTAGGCGTTTTATAATTATGGGAAAATGTTTAAAAATAAACAAGTTTGTGTTGTCAATCTAGCATCGCTGCAGCGGCCGCACGGGGTAGCACCACGGTAGCGAGCACGGCCAGTAATTCAAAGGTCGCGCGATCGAATCCCGCCTGGGACAATAATTTTTTTTATACGATTGACGTAAGTAGAATATTATTTTTTTGTTTTGTTCTAAAAAGTAGTAAATAAAATGATTAAAAACAATATTATTTTGACTACAGTAAGTTGGGAGAAAGTTTGTGTCAGTTAACTGATACCGTTTATTAAATCTGTTAAACAGTCCGTAATAGAACGCATGTATCACACTAGCTATAAGTTAAGTGTTATTATAAGTTTTCACTCAATTAAGATAGAATTTACCTACGGGGCTGTAAGAAAAGTTTGCAAAAATAAATGCTTTATTCTCCTAACAATTTAATTGCATTCTGAAATCTTTCCAGGACACTCCAGTAAGGCTTTCACCTTTTAAAGGAATGAACGCGGATACGATCACCGGCATCAAATTTAAAAAAGTCTTCTTTAAATTAAAATAAACCAACTTCAAATATTTATATCAGGTTTTCTAAATTACAAAAAAAAGTGCGAAAATAATTTTACCAGTCTTAAACAAAGTTTGATTTGTTTTTATATCAAAGGACTGTGCTATAAATAACTAAATTGAGTGTCAACGTCAATTTTCTGTCCGCACAATTTATAATTTAAGCAAAATAATTTACCATGTATTTACTTTACATTCAAAATATGATGATACACGACCAGAATTTTCAAGGCAAATTAAGTCAACTTAATTTCTTTTCAGAGATGTGTTACTTCAGAATTTCCATTATTTAATCAAATGCATACTAAACAATTTTGTTTTACTTTAACAAATTTTTTTTAAGCTAACACTACACCACATTACATTATGTAACCTAACAAATTGGAAATGAGGAATGCCTGTCTACTCACTAATGGGTTGCATTTAAAAACCAAAATATTTTGAAAACGGCTACTTTTCTCCTTATGTACGAGTTGTCGCTGCATATTAAAATGTATCTGTGTAACATTTTTCCAATTATTAGACTTATTAGAATTTTGATTTCAAGTCATTAAGTATTTTGAATATCTTAATTATTTAGTTAATAAATTCATGGAACACCAACTTACTGCAATAACATTATTCTAACATTATCACTGGACTGAATATTTTAGATTTATGAACTGAAGTACATTTTACTAGCATATAAAAGTACTGTACAAATTTGTAAGCGTAAAAGTTATTTTGTATATTGAATATTTCGTACAATAAGTTAACGATATAAAGGTTGTCGTATTTAAAAATGGTTACTTTTTATTGCTACATTTTTATAATATTTGAGATGTGTTACTACAGGAATGCAAATGCAGTATACTAAACGGACGCCACACGTGCACAGTTATTGACTAAACAATCAACAACATATGCGAGCCAAACAATTATGTGGTTCAGTGTAGGTATGGCTAAGTAAAGAGGTTGTGTGCAATCAATCGTAGTACAGCTTAATAGCTTAATCAGTTTAATGGAATCAGATGATCAAAGGCTGAACTCGGAGGTCAAATGTAATGTTGCGCACTGTAATGAACAAGTAAACTCAATTGGGTTCCCTCAAATTGTTGTTAACATTACAATATTATGCAATCCGAATCTTATCCATATAATATTACATTTTGTTTAAACTAACAATCATATACAGAGTGTTCATAAAGTCCTATTAAACCCCTCTTTATTTTTGTTACTGAAATTAAGTTAACAAAACTTTTTATATACATTGTGTTGCATAAAAGGACACATTTTTTGACACATCTGACCCTCTATGATTCTGGGGGCTTAGGGGGCAAGTGGGGTTAAAAATTTCAAATATAAAAGTCGGTCATGTAATATACCATTGAAAAGCTTATTAAAAGAGAAACACAATGGCGAAAACTAGAGCTTAATATCTTGTTTCGTTTCAAAGTAATGGGCAATCAAGTTCAGGAAAATAACATACAACCTACTTATTCCTAATATTAAAAAAATAATAACCTTATTTGATGCTATTATAGCAATATCATTTTCCGGATATGATATTGTTATCAAAGCTTATGATATGATATTGTTAACCTCCTGTGGCTTTTCTGTTAACAACGTTTCGGATTAACAGAGTAAACTTCGACCTTTTCATTTTAAAGCTACTTACTTGCTGGAATCAAAGTTTAGTAGGATTTACAAGGATAAGTTTAGTTACTAGAATAAACAGATGTAATTTTCTTAAAAATTTTTAAATTATTATTTTGTTTATTAATAAACTTATCTTTATGTATTTATGTTTAGTCTTTCAATTGCCATGTTTTTTCCTTAACGTAATTAGTTAAAGATTAAATTATTAAATAGTAAAAACTAATGACTTTTTTAATTATAAACGTTAAGATAAATTATAGGTTAGACATGGGTACTAATACTGTACACATAATTTATAGTACACCGATTTACTTTACTTACAAATAAACAAATAATATACAAAAATTTATTTCAGAGAAACGCCATAATTCAAGATAGATAAACAACGAATTGTTTCAACTAAGGAATTTTTTTTTATTGGAATGGGTAGATTTTGGGGTGTAGATTAAGCTGTGCCACAATCGGTGCAACACCCTTAACAATTGTAAAAGTTTAAAATTTTTACGTTTTTTGTTGTTTTTGCTGTTATTTCAGGTTGTATAATATCAAATCAGTAGACGAATTTTGATTAAGGACTTCAAAACTAAGCGTTTTGTCATTTATTTGAACTATTTGACAGTTTCAAACCCGAGGAATCTGCTATTTTTTACCGTTTGTTTTACATTTTTTCATAAACAATCATTCGTACAGTAAATATACTTCGTTTTTGGTTAAACTAATATTTTTTACCTATAAACGGTTGAACCATTGTTCTTAAAGTATCGTTAGCAGATCAT
Source organism: Philaenus spumarius (assembly GCA_018207615.1). Taxonomy (NCBI): domain Eukaryota; kingdom Metazoa; phylum Arthropoda; class Insecta; order Hemiptera; family Aphrophoridae; genus Philaenus; species Philaenus spumarius. The sequence goes on from JAGFPH010001578.1 coordinate 240,796, forward strand.
ATCATTAAGTTAGCCAATTATTGATAATTTAATTTCCATTTCAACATATCAAAATTTATTCATTTTTGGTGTTTAGATACCGGAATAGAACGATTTTTAACGTAAAAATCTAAAAACTAAGCTTCAAATGACCATTAATCGAACCCCAATGTTCAAAATATTTTTAAAATTCCTTACAGTTTTTATCACTAACTGTAAAAGAGTATTTTAAACTTACAGTACCTCAGATTATTAAAGTTTGTATTTAATTATCAATAAATTCAAAGTTTTATAAAAGGAAGAGTGAAAATCATCATTATTTCCAATTCTTGGGCTAACACAATCAAAATTATTTCCAAGCAACCTTCACATTGTTTAAAGTTTTTATTAAATTATTGTCTCACAGTAAAAAAACGACAAAAAAGTTGTTTGTCAAAAGTGTTAAAATTCTAATTATATCGAGCAAAAAAGAGTAAGAAATAAAGTTTTTTTGGGCCCCAAATGTACTGAATGGGTTCTTAAACCCCTATAAAGTATTTTTTTACGTATATAATAGTTGTGCACATTCATATAAATATTTCTAAATCAAAGTACGATTTCACCCTGAAAGTTAATTTATATGTCTAGAAATACGGAACTTTTCGTAAAAACGTAAAACACTTTTTGTACTAAAAATTACTATTTCTGAGTCGTAAATGGTCAAAATTACATAATTTTTATATAAGGGCAAAAATTAAAGCTTAGGGGATAAGAAACAACATATACTCAATAACGTTGATAAAAAGTTTGATTTTAGAAAATGGTAAAAAAAATGCTTTGATTTAAATTTGTTTTCCTAAAATATGAATAACTTGTATTTATTTAAATACATAAATTATCAATAACCTTAGAAAATATGGTCCAACTATTTATAGGTAAAAAATATTTTTGTTCGTGAAAAATGTCATAATTTTACTGTACGAGTGATAATGAAAAAAATAAGTTCAACTCTTCAACGTTCAAACTCTTAAAAAATATAAAAATACTGTTTAGAGTACTTTTTCTAAAAATTACAAAGTAAACTAAAACAAAAGATTAGGGCTTTTAGAAAGAGAAAAAAATATATAAAAATTGTAGAAAATACGGTTCACTATACGAAACGATAAAAAGCATTTTACTTCTTATAAAAATTTTGGGGAAAATAATCAAAATAAGCAATGTGCATATGTATTCTAAAATGTGTAGAAGGTATTCTAATCAAGTAAATTATCAACTTTTGTATATTTCCTTTTACAGTAATGTACAAAGAACCTTTTTTTCCAACCTTTTTACCTTTCCGAACGATAAAACAAATTATTTAATTGATAAAACCAATATTTAATTTAAAATCCAAAATGAACAAAATATTAAATAAATTATATTCTCAAGATATAATACAAAAAGCTTTTATTTTGGCCTACTAAAAAGACATTGTGTGTTCATGATAGAGCACTAAAATTAAAATTATTCTTTTATAAGTTACTTATTTACTACCTGATGTCCTGATTACATAACCATATTAGGGCCTATCACATGTGTTTTTTAAACCACTACTAATGTCTAACAACAGTAATCAAGATTGTCCCTAGGAATGTTGCTCACTTACATCCATGCTCATAATGAATTGGTATGAAAGTTTGCGTATATCGAAGATGAGTGTATTAATAAAACCATAAATTGTATTTAAAAAGATCGAACACAACTTGAATAGTTACACAAAATTTGACTGTCACTTTTGGCCACAGGGTAAGAGGCTTCTCTCCACCCCAATAAATAGCTGTTATGGTACGCCAATCGATTACTTTGCTGGCAGAAGCAGTTAGTAGAAAGAAGTAATGCCTTTCCACTATACGGAGCTGAATAGCTCTTTTCTTTGATAAATGAGAAATAGATGAAACGAAACAGTAAGTCGTGCCAAGCCAGTCAGTCTGTAGCTACGCAGACCTCATGATATATTTGAGTTTGATCTATTTCTAGTACAAATTACTTAACTCAAATAAATTTATAATTTATTAAAATAAATTAAGATATTGAAACAGAGGTCCTTTTTCTATAAACCTACTTCTTATCTACATTTCGTACTTTCTAAAATGATGGCAGTAAAAGTTAAAATGTACTAAAGTTAAATTTCTGCCTTTGTAGAGTTTACATATTGTTTATAAATTAACTTCAACTTCTTAATTTTTTTTTATGTTTAGTTTTAAATGTTACCCCATATCAAAAATGGAATATTTTAGGTGTACTCAAAATTTCCAAATGGGTACTCTCCCCTTGTAATATGTCAAATTAAAAGGCATAAAAAGACAATATTTATATTCTCAGAGGTATTTAAAAGTGAAAATATTTACAAATAATAAAATAAAATAATCTATCAGCAAACTCAGTTACATGGACAAATGTCCGTCTGTAGAGTTGCTATTCAAACATATACAATTATAATTACTAAAATTATACATAATCAATCAAAACAAGAACAATTGTTATACAAAAATAGTCCACAATGTCACTCAACAAAATCAAAAAACTAGTAAACATTAAAAAAAAATTATGGTTCTGTACATAAAAGCTAATCAATAGTTATAGGCCCCTAATACTCGAGTAACATTCGTCTGTATTTGTATGCTCTAACATGATAATTAAACAAACTATTCCAATTTCTTCCATTAAAATATTCTTTATAATCTTGTATAATAAGTGTTTCTAAACCCAACCATGTAATTCTAATCTCTCCAAATATTGGACAAACACCAACTTGCAATGAATTTTGGCAGCATATGATCATTTAATTTCAACACTTTCTGTAACCCCATAATCTATATTTTGCATTACAAAACGACATTTTCTATGTTTTTTTGGAGATTGAACTGATAAATGATTAAAAAGAAAAGTTAACATTTTGTTTAATAATGAAATTCGACTATCATCTATGTACGAGTATTTTATCATCTTTAATTCTCAACATCTTGTCAATTTCATTGTTGGTTTAAATAAAGGTAGGCCCACGGATACTAGAATACATTCTAGTATCCGTGGGTAGGCCTACAAACTAGTTTCAGACGAAAGAAATTATAATGACTAGTGTTGTTTTTGAAACCTTTAGTTTTGAGCTTTAAAAAAAATGTATTTAATGTAAATAATCTTAATAAAGGAAATTTTAAAATCGGTGCTAGTATTTTAGATAAAGTTAAAATACAATACAATGATCATCTTGCTTTATGGTAAACTACGCTTACGATTCGTACAATAAAGGGTTTCAATTAAACATAAATTTTATAATTATTTATGATTTATTTTATGACTACTTTCATTATTTCAGTATAAATAATGTTGTATACTTCTGTAGTACAAGTACAGTTATCTGTTCATTTCTAGTTTATATGAAATGCATTGTTTTAAAGGCTTGGTCAGTAAAGGAAAACTCCAAACTGTATAATAATTAATTACATAAATCATCATGAGGAAACATGAAGCAATAATAAAAGTACGAGAAAACAATATAATTTCACTTATTAAATGTAACAAAGGGTAGGCTACGGTTTTTTATAAATGTGATGTTGTTTTAAAAATTAAAAACGTTCCTTTAAGTTTCGATGCATTGCTACTTTAAACGTATTAACAAACGAAACTAAGATGTTGGCATTATATTGGATAGTTATAGTAGTATATAGTTGTAGTTATGGCATTTATACATTAAATATACCACACTATTTAAATAAGTATATATTACTATTACGCTAAAGGTTCAATATTGAAATTTCAATTAATCTCCAACAATCACAATTATTATGACTAAGGACGAGTTTATCTAGTCATTATAAAACATAAATATCCATTTTTTAATGATTGATAAATATAAAAATCTGCAGTTCTGAAAGGTTAATTTGCCTATTGTGAAAAAGTAATATTTTGAAATTTTGAAATATTTTGTTGGATTCATTATTACTCGTGAATGAAAGCTGTAACCTATAAAGAGAGGGTAATTTATAAAATAGTCAATGTAACTTATTTTCACATTTAAAAGGTATACCAATTTTTATTTTTACAACTACAAAAAAATTATACTACATTATCTTACTTATATAAAAACATTTGGTGACCCTATTGATACCTATTGCTAAAGATCTACCGTGTTGATTTTCGTACTGTTTGTTTGAAATCAAATCAAATGTTGTCACTATCATAAAACAATTATGAAATGTAATTTGTATACACAGTTACATTTACAAGGGCACTTTTTTTGTTTTTGTTTTAGGTTACAACCCTATTGATACATATTTCTGAACATCTACAGGACTGTTTTCGTGCAGTTTAAATGAAATCAAATGTTGTCATTACGTCAAAAAATTATGAAATTTAATTTTTATGCATCGTTTTTTTTATAGTGGCACGTTTTGTTTTGTTTTTTTTTTTTTTTTTGCTGTTCTTAAAACTCTATTGGTACCTATTTCTGGGCGCTGTTTTGGTGTTGAGTCTTTTTTACCAATCTATTAAAAACAGCCAACCTTGAGAGGCTGGTTTTACTCGGCAAGTAATATTTCTTACTTTAAAATAATTATTTCCATTTAATATTATGTGTGAATCAAAGTTGTAATCAAGAAATTAATTAATTTCTGACAGAGACTGTGTGGCTAATTTTCAGTGTCGTAAGGTATACCAATTTTAATTTAAAAAAAAAAAATTAATGCGTACAAACTCAAAGTGATATTTGATATTTGTTCCTGTAAATAGCACCGTGTGAGAATAAATGACCAATTAATTCTTAGCTGAAAAATGTCGTCAGATAAACACTTACTTCACAGAAATAGGCCTTCGTAGAAAGTAATAATGAAAAGTGAATAATTGTATTTATTTTAACGGTATGAAGCATTAACAGTAGGCGTGTTTCATGTAGAAGCAAACTTACTACTTATAGATATTAAGTATATCTATTGGATATACTATTGGAAATATTTTGTCAGATAATCTGATTAGGAACGTGTTCTTTGAGGCTAGTGAAATTGGATTATTGAATTTCCTGTCAAGCTGTTAACGTTATTGTGTAGTATTTACAAATAATGAACATTAATAAACAAATATTGTTTACAAAATGTTAAATGTTAATCATTTTAAAAGTATATTTCTGAAAAAAGTATAAAAGTATTATTTATCATAAAAAATAAATGATGAAAACCAAATATTGTTTACTTTTTTTAAATTTTTTGTCGAATCATAACATTTGGAATTATCAGTCACAGTTTGGCTTCCATTATGTTATTTTAGTCCAGCATACAAAATATTTGTAGAATTAAATATAAATAAAGTCGTAATTTAATTTTAACTTTGCATTGGTAAAATTGGTTTACGAAAAACAAGGTGTGATAAGGTAGTCGAGTGGTAAAAGTATTGGCGCGTAAAGCGGAGTTAAAATCCCGATCTTGTAAATTGTTCTGCAATAATTGCAATTAGGAACAATATTAAAAAGTAATTAAAATTGTTTTATTTAGAGTAAATATTTTGGTGCAAATAATAAAGAAAGCAGTGAGTACACACAATAAAATTGCTTCAACAGAAACACTGTATATATTTCTTGGTAAATTGCACTATTTAACCAACATTTTCTTGAAACTTACTAATATTTCCCTATGTTATAAAGATATTGATTAGTGAGTTAAAATTTCAAGACATTTCATCAAACTTTTAGTTCAAGAACTGAATAGATATTATTAAAATTTAATAAGAGTACCAAAATATAGTTTTAAAATTCTTAAATGCATAAAACCATGGCATATAACGAATAATTTAGGCCTACATAGAAAGTCAGACTGCTTAAGTATGTTGGCTGTCATCACTTTTCAAGCTGCATAAATAACAACTTATTTTTTTATTCCCCGTTACAGAGTTTGCTTCCGCTTATGTGAGACAAGCAAACGTCTCGTTCTATTTTGTTAATTCGTTAGGTTAATTATTTGTTTAATTTGCATTACCCGTTGTTCTAAAACTAAATTCTGGTTATGTTGAAATTTTAATATAATACACACAAGACTCAATAGGCTACACCATGACGAACATAACGAACATGCCTTAATGAAACCACTTTTCTATAGCCTAAGTCCGCAGTTCTGAACCTTTTTGAAGTTGCGTACACTTTACCAACTTATTTTCGTGAATTAATTACTTCCCCGGACTATAATTAATACTAATCTAGTGCTAGTCTAGCGTTAGTAATGAGGAATCGGTACAGTAATTAGATTAGCAATAAATACAGTTTAAAATTACAGTATATGAGTACTAATTTTGCGATTGCATTTTATCTCTTCAATCCCAAATATAAAATGTAACATCAAGTATTTTATTAATACACACAATTTAAAATGTAGTTCTGTCAATACTTTTATAATAATTATTGGACTTAAAAGGTAACAGGTTAATACCTGTGGGAGTTGCTTTTGCAACATGGTTCACTCACGTATTTTTTTAAATAGTTTTTTTATGTAAATAGTTTGTTGCAATAAATGTATTCTACAATAATAAAAATACTTTAAATTGTTAACACTTTCTTCACTTCTTCCACTTATAATTTGTATTAGTCCCCACTTTGTTGCAACTGTTTGAAGTTAGGTTCAAAAGAAGCCAGTGTTATGTTTGTGGCAAGATACAGCTAGATCATGTATTTATTTTTTATAAATGTGTAGGACGAAAAACTACTTTCTAACAGTTCTGTGAATGGTAAGTTCATTATCTCTACCAAGGTCCAACGAAAAGGTTTTGAGAGGGTTTTAATTGAAAACTGGCTTCAAAGTGTTTTCATTAAAATTTTCAATTAGATTATCTTTTTCTGTAACTTCCCAGAGAAAAGATTTCTATTCCAGTTAAAAATGTCTTCAAGCTTTCGAAAATGTCTTTCAAATGCTCACATATTTGCAACTTAACACAATTAGGAAGTTCCAAATCATTCTCTTTCAAAAAGGCAACAAATATCAAATACAAATTTTTGTCTGGCCCTGAAGAATACAATGTCTGCTCCTGAAGACCTAAAAAAATCTATCTTTTTTATCATAAATTCTGAAAAAAAAAACTGTTCTTTATTTTCTTCCGCAAACCTCCTAGCGACCCATTACGAATCCCAGGTTAGGTTAAACCCCCTAGCTACCATTACGAACCCCAGGTTAGAACAGTTGGCCTAAGAAAAAGGTTTATTATTTATATACAAAAGCCATTGAACACGTAATTAATACATAATGGAAGGCCTTATAAAGAATCAGAATGAAGATAATCATTAGTAAAGATTGTTCAATGGCTTGGATAAAGATAAAGAGAACAATTTTAGATATGGTGGTTTACTATTAAATTTGAAAAATAAATATAAAGTTAGAGGATAACTATTATGGTCCCTATTTTGAGCCTTGTCATCACATACGATTGTGTTGACTCGAAAGTATATGCTTTCGGCGATTCTCAATTCCAATTTCTGTACAGTTACACATTTATTTGACTTTACAGTTTTAATATTTTATTTCTGAGTTTCTTCTAATTTACACCATAGGATTGAGCATCTAGATTTAGTTTCGGATGTTTTGTTTTTTATTTATATGACATAATTTTAAATTTTCATTCTACATATACTCTAGATAAATCGTATATTTTACTTCTAATGCAAAAATGAGGGCAAATGTTGGAGAAATTATAAAAGCACTTTTAAATATTATATTGACGAAAATACACGTGACGTGTAATTAAAACTAAGAGAGTATAGTGTCTTTCAATTTTATAGCAGAAAGCACTTGGCTACTATCTAAAAATATGAGTTCGAAAACGTTGATAAAAAAGTCTTAGATTTTACAAAAATTGCGCAAATTAATACAAAAAAATTATACATTTTAGTATTTATAAGTTAAGAAATTATATTTGATTTTGAATTTTACTGGCATTCTTTCGTTACAATATTGTCGGTTTATACGTTTTATGTATGCTGAAAACTGTAAATACTAAACAATACAAATCCAGAAATATAAATGTTGTTTAATTAATTTCTCAGTTGGGTGAATGGTAGGGTGATCCTAATTAAATCTTGACGCGATAAAGGAAATCAAACATATAATAATTTTAAGGGCAGGAATTCGATCACTGAGTAATAACTGTGTGTACTAATGGGAAAATATCAACAATAAGCTACACATGTGAGCAGGTGTGTATATATGCGTAGGTCCGTAATTAAAGGTTATGTGCAACCAATCGTAATGAAGCCTAATAGGTTATCAGCTAAATTTAATGGGCTCAACATTTCTACTTTATCAAAGATTAAACTCGAAGGTCAAATATAATATTTCTCTCTGTGAAGAATAATTAAAATGACTCACACTCTTGCTCTATTATAGATTGTCTACAATGGAAATATTCAATATACAAATGAATTTAGTTTTATTAATATTGGTAATCAAAATGGTGTACAGTGATATCTCAATCTTATAAGTGAAGATACTTAGTGGTATGTAAACGTTCAATTCTTAATGTTTCTTCTGCATTTAAATTTTAATACGATTACTATAGGAGTTAAATTAACAAAGATAAGAGATTCTAGATCGAAACGAAAATTTAGAAATTTATTTTAACAACTGGAAGATGCTTTTGTAAATAGTGCTAAAAAAAGTTGGTTTTGAGCCCTGGGTGAGAAACATTAAAATTATTTGCAACTTAATTTATATTTAATTTTCATATCAAACAAATTCAGTAACTAATTTAAAATCTAACTTCTATACAATATGTTTTTATTAATCAACCAAATATTGGGCTTAAATGTATTTATTTTAATTCTAATGAAGAGCTTTGTAGACAGAGAAATAATTATATTCTTTATAAGACCATGTACTATTTATAAAGAATATTCGCTTTCCGAATTGCTGATATATATATACAATATAGATAATTGCCTTTTATAGTAGTCAGAGAAATTCTTTTTATTTTTTAGATATACTACAGCGCTGTTTCACCGTTCACAGCCGGCTTCATCAGGTGTAGGGACTGAACACTAAAATA
>JAGFPH010001578.1:249904-265613 GCA_018207615.1 Philaenus spumarius
ATTTTAGTGTTGAATTCCCACACCTGACGAAGCCGGCTGTGAACGTCGAAACAGCGCTGTAGTAGTGTATCTACAAAATAAAAAGAATTGCTCTGACTATTATAAAAGGTAATTAACTATAGTAAAATAATGCAAATAATTAATTCTAGCCATATCCTAAAAAAACTTAGGAAATAAAACATAATCAATTCCAAATTAATGGTGAAAGGTAATAATTTTTGTAATATTTCTACAGACACCTTTGTAAAGCCCTACATCTAACAGATATAGCCCCAAATAAAAGTATAAAAAGTATAACCTGTAGCAAAACTTTTATACGTCACATTACGTAAGTAAAATTAATATAAAGCTAATCTTCCAATAAACCCCTAGAATAGTTCCATAAACTTTCATTTGGTTTTTTATAAAAGCTTCAAACTAATTTTAATAAAGTATTCTTCTGTAACAGGTCGAGATTTAAATTGTAAATAATATGAAAGATAAATTACTCTATTTTATTACTCTATTTTATTGTTTTACTAAAAACTTCTGAAATATTTCGTTTTTAACGTAATCTGAAAGAGTTGATTCGGCTACATTACCTTCTATTTACAAACAAGACTTCAATTAATAAATAATATTTTAACAACTAAAGACATCCGACTTTCCAGAATTATTTGTTATGGATTTACTAATAGTTGTTATTTATTTATTTATAATTTACCATTCATGCTTTTCACGCCTACGCCTTCCTTTCCCTACAAACATTATGTACTACATTATTTTAAAAATGTTTAATAAAAACTTAAATCTATGGTGGTAAATATAATAACAAAATATTATATATAATATAAACTAAATCATAATATTATTAAGACTACGATATAATAGAAGGTACAAGTTTTTAAATGATCTTCATGAGTTAGGCTTACTTATTATCAAAAAGCTATCCTTAAAATTAAAGATGCAAATAATTATTTTCAAAGTATAGAATCAGTAGCTCAAAAAAGTCATTGCAAAATAGCCTCCATGACAGTTACAAGTTTCAAAGTATACTGATAGTTATTTTAATAACACAAAACATATTCCACAAGCTTACAAGGAAAAACAGCTGGAATTACAATGGTGGATTTTTTAAATGTCTTCGTTTGTAATGTCGTTTGTCAAAGTGATAGACCAAATCAGCTGTTTATGTATTGATCTATATTTTAACTAAAAGAAAATATATAAGGAGCCTCCAGTAAAAAATAAATAAGTTTTATTTGTTTAATTTGAAATTAGCCTATTAGCCTATGTTATTCAGAAAGTTCTATTTTTAAACAGATTCAGTCATTTTAATAATTTAATTCATAATTGAGATAATTTGAAATACCAAACTAACAATTAAAGTGATCTCTTTATAATATTAAATAAGATTTGATTATAATGAAAAATTAATTTAAGTAATTAATTGATCAAATAAAGAAATATTTTACGATTACATTATGTTATTATTATATTTAGCCATATGCTCAATTGTGTAGAGTATCTTAGTTTACTTTGGAAAACAATAAGTCACAAAATATGAAATAAGTAACTAAACATCTCAATTAAAATAACAATTTTAGAAGTATAAAATTTTAAAGTATAGCCATTCCTTACAACGAGAAGTATACGAAAGTTGTATCTATCTTTGTTAGAAGCGTAGAAATCCAGCAGTTTATATATTTATAACACACACTCCGATGCACCATGACCTTTGTAACAGAATTTTACATTGTACACGGAATTCTAGATAATGTAGACTTAATTTAACGTTAACTTTGTAAGATGTTATTAAATCGTGTGAGTTCTTTGCGTTACTTGAGAAGCATCACTGCGAGGTTGCCATACGTCGTTTCTAATATCAATTCTGGGTTGGGGAGTTTTAAATAATTGTAGGCCTCTTTGCCTACTGCCAGTTACAAAATGCTTCTCACTTGAATCACAAAGTATGGATTACATTAATAACATGTTTATGTTCAAGTGTTTTAATTAGAAGTAAAAATAACTGCTGTAGTAGAATTTAACCAGTATATAGTTTTAGAGGTAAATACCTTGTATGTATTTACTGGCGAAATTGAGGTAATTTGTTTCAAGTGATAGCTAATATTCCAAATATGCTATTATGGGAAATACCAAGACGAAACATTTGCTACAGTAGTGTGTAGTTTTACGAACCTTTATTGAATTTAGATAAATCGTTGTTAAAGATAAACTTTATCAATTTCCGTGAACGTTTTCATGAGTATAAGACTACAATTTTTTAATTACATAAAATGATAGTTTTCATTTTTCCATAACGACATTTACTTATAAAAATGACAAAATCCTTAATTTTCATTTGTACTACTTGAAACAGGAAATCGTAAGAACGAAATGTTTTATCGAAAGATGTAACCATAAGTCTTACCAATAAAAAATAATATCTCGAACAAAGACCAAATTTCGAAATAAATAGTATGTGTAGCCTACTGTGTAATATTATTCACAGTTCAGCTAAGTCAGCAAAACTTTCATAAATAACGTTTCCAATACATGACATTCAATGTTCATAAAATTTTTCTTAATGCAAGTACCTGACTCGCATTACCAAGAGGATTAAGACAGCGCTGTTCACTCATAACTCGAAAGCTAAAATTAAAGTTTCGGATTTGAAGAGCACTCGTGCCCACTTTCAACCATTTATGTTAAATATTGCATATCTATGCTTGCCCAAAAGGCTGGGCATTAAATATACACAGGCAGCAAACCCAAACACTTCCTTTTATTATTCTAGATACGGTCGAAACGAAATAGTAAAACATAATAACACCAACAAAAGCTGCTAAATAAATTATAATATACGGCTTACACTTAATAGTCGTGTAAAATAGTTAGATAATTCGTGACATCTGAAGTAGGACAAGAATGTATACTCAGTGGTAATTGTATCCAATTAGAGAACCTTGGCAAACGGAGAAGTAAAAACGCTTAGCGTGCGGCGGCTTGTTACACTCATCAAACGACCATTAGCGACATTTGTTTTGCCAACACATTCAAACTGTTCTGATGCTGCTGTTGAATTTTAAAACTTTTATATGAATTTTAATTTTGTTATTATCTATACTAATATTATAAAGAAGTAAAGTTTGTTTGTTTGTTTGTAGGGGGTAATCTCTGGCTCTACTGAACCGATTGAAAAAATAGTATTACTAATAAAAATCTACACTATCCCTGAGTAACATAGGCTATAATTCATTTCGGTAAAAACCTTTTTTTATTTTAATATTTGTAAATTTAGTCGGAAAAAATCTTAGGTTAGGCCTTCAATGATAAACCAACACATGTATTTACATTTATTACCATAGCAACCAATTTAATAAAATAACAAATAATATAGATGTTTGCTTCAATATTTCCATTAACAGCTGATTTCAAAATTTGAAGTAATTATTTTTGTATTTCTAGCTTTTGGGTTAGGGTTTTAAAGTGTAGACCTGAGCTTTGCTGGTTCTTTTAACTATTATTAACTGCTGTTATAAAATATAAGAAATAATTTGGTTTGAACATTTAACATTATTTACCATCTTATTTTTGAGGTTATTATTAATACTACAACTTTATTATAAATAAAACATAACGTATGTTTTTAGAAGGTTCCATTGGGGGTTGGCGTGCAAAGCACGCAGGGGTCTCCCCTAGTAAGTAGTAATTTAAAATTTAAAGTCAAAATCTTATTTACATTAATAAAGCTAGAAATAAATTATTTGCAATGTTTTATTTTAAATATTTTTTGAATATAGTAGGGCCTAACTTATAAGTTTAAAATAGTTAAAAAATTTAAATAATTAAAGAAAATATACGGTTTCTTACTAGGTCATAATTTACAAGCTATTTTACTTAGGCTATTGTTAAATCATAATAATTAGCCAAATTACAAATTATAAGAAAAATATGAGAAGGTCCTGGGTTCAACTCCCGGTCTCGGTCTATGTTTTTTCACTTGTAATTTAATTAAATATCCCTTGCTGAGGAAGTGTGTAAGCGGGGGGAAAAAAATAATAAGAATAATATGGTTGTTTGGTAATATAAATACTATGAAATTGTTTGGTCTCCTGTATAAAATGCCATTTCAAATGGATACAATATCTCAGTCATTGATAAGTTCATCAGGAAACATAAAAATAAGTAAACCATTATTGAGAAAAACAAATTTAAATTTACTTTTCCAAGGAATACGGATCAGCTTTAAGCCACCCTCTAAAATACGAATTAGCAAAAGAGAACAGTACAAATAAATGTGAAAAATATTTAGTTTAAAGGCAATGGTGCTGTGTTATTACTATTTGAAATATAGTTATTGAACTAAATATAATAAATTTGAAATTAGTGTTAGAATAATATTGTCCCTCTAATAACACCAAATACACTATTCACATTTCCAAATAAACGTATAATTTTATGTGAAGTATTTTGTTTTAAACATACAATGTTTTCACAGAGAGGCTAATTATAATAATTAGTCAAAGTAACAACCGAGGTAAGAAATATTAACAGTAAAATCAGTTAGTTGGTCTGTATGTAAATATATAAATTGTTATTTAATTAATCTATACATAGCCTGTCGAATTTTTCACTATGGCTGTGGAAACAAACGTTTACGCACAACATAAACTTGAGTCAATATACTAGATAATCTTCGTTGCATTAAGTAGGTAAAAGGTTAAAGATACACATTTACTTTGTTTAAAAGGAAAGGTTTAGTTATTGAGAAAAAGAGAATATTGACAGTGTACTCGTTTGTTACAATAATTATGTCTGTCTTGTAAAAGTAAAAACACTGATCCAATTAAACATTTGCAGATACATTTTTTACGTGAACTGCCACTATAATCTGTCCGCTCGACCGTGATATCTGGCTTCTCGGAACTCAATGCCCCCTACCTACCCGCTTGCCGGGCCTGCCGTTGGCAAACTAGTGGAGGGGGCGTTGAGTTCCGAGAATTCAGGTATCACGGCCGAGCGGACAGACTATAACGTAACATTCCATGACCATACTCACTTTAGTGAAACATATTGTAGTTTAGAACGAAACGAATCAGGTGTTGTGGGTAATTTGATAGCAAAACAAATAATGTTGTTTCAAGTCAATCCCAAAGCAACCCTCAACAAACATCCTGATTTAACAAGTTATGTATATATATATATATATTTTTTATATTAAAAAAAGTAGAGACAAATCGTGTAAAATTAATCAATGCTTTCGGCGCTGGACTTTCCATTATCGTTAAACTACTTTTTTTTTGTAGTTTTTGCAACATATTTTGCTGTATATTATGAGACTATGTTGTGATTTGAAATCCGCTAACTAAAACAGTTCCGTATAATCAATAAGATTGACTACAAAAAACAAAACAAAACACGAAAAAAAGTTTAATAACAAATGTAAAAAGGCACTAAAAGATATATAAATTTTAAGAGTCCACACAAATTACAAACTTAACAATAAAAAATAATAATTTAAACGTTTACATAGAAAAACAACATTAATTCAGAACACAAGCTCAAATTCTGAATTCAAATGTAAGCTACATTGTTTCTTATTTTATGTATTTTATTATAAATACTATAAACTAAACTATATTTTGATTTATACGTTTAAAATAAGTAATAGTAATTGTTAAGTAGCCTAATTGTTAAAGCGTGAAATAGGTAGGCTATAGCCAGATATATGGTAGGAAATATGAAAGCCAGATTTAAAGAAGACATTTGACTCATTTTTGTCAGTCGCATAATGTTCAAGTACAAAATAAAGGCTTCTAATCCGGTGTCCGTAACATAATTAAATTTTAAGTAATAAGTTATGGTCTGTAGCTCTTATGAATAAATCATCATTATTATTTGGTGATTATTGCACTTTGATTAGTACAGTGCATCTAATCATGAAAGCGTTTCCAAGTTTGTAGAAATACAATGATTGTAACCTTGTTTTACGATTCTAAGACGTTTGCCCATTGCGCAGGAAGAAATTATATTTTTATTTTATTTTTAAGTACTAGTGGACTCGCAATGCTTCGCTATTGCTTACTTAATTTTAAGGGTAGTTATCAGATTCCATCCCTTAGACTGAAGTAATCAAATTGCAAATAGTTTTGCAATCTCTTAAAAATAATATTTCATAATTTAAGGTTTATAGCTTGCATGAAGTTGGTTTAATTTGCATTTACTTTATAGAAGTAGCAACCCCATTTGAACCTCTTAGATCGGGATAAAAACTATCCTATATTTTAAGTTGGAATAAATCACACATTTAAAAAAAAATTCATTAAGATCGGTTAAGTAGTTTCGGAGTCCGTCGCCGACAAACACCGACACAATGGATTTTTATATGCAGATATTGATTAGTATAAGATACAGTTTAGTATTTAAATATACAATTATATATCAAAATAAAGATAATGATCTATAAGCATTATATTGCTTTTATCTTTATTGTAGGTTCTGTAGAACAAAGTTACTAAGCATACTTTTATTAACTCTTCATATATTTATAGATAACATCTAGGCAAATGCATATATTGGATTTAATAAGACCATTTCCGTTTATTTGGAAGTAGGACGTACATTGGTCTCATTCATATAATACGGAATTTCTTTTGTTTCAGCACATTTTATTAAGAAAGATTATTCATAAAACTAAGCTTCTGTACAAAGTATAACGTCATATTTAAAATGAATACAGAACTTTAACTAGTCAGAAGAAGTTATTGTGAATTTTCTAAAGACATTTACTTACTTTATAGCAATAAACTTTACAACAAGTTATTGCATTTAGTTACACATTTAATTTCATAACTCAAAACTAAAAAGTTCGCTAAAACTGCAGTTGACAGGAGGTATATCAACAGTTAACATAAAATGGTTGGTAACAAGTAAAAATGTGTACAATAAAGCTATATATTTAGCAATCTTCTTTGAAGTGGGACGTGAGAAATAGTAGACTATTATGACAGTTTAGACACCTTAAAACATACAATTCATTATAAAATTTCGTTTTTTTATAAAACAATACAAAGTGATTAGGTAAACAATATTAACTTTACTACGCTTTCATTATCGTATAGGAGTGTTTCACAAATGTAATATTTAGTTTACTCAAGCAGGTCATAATCATGTATTTTTTGTTCTGAATGTGTTTATACTAACCAGTTAGACTAATAAAGACTGGTGAAGCACCTACTAACTAAGCCCAACAACAACTACGTAAAAACCATTCGAAAATAGAAGAGGAATATTTGTTAAGTAAATAGGCAGCTGTTTCAAAATGAAACCATTTTTTTCAGATGGGTAAAAATCTCTGATCTCGCGTGATCGTCAGATATTATTCGTCATCGCCACTGTGTTTAGAAAAGAGAGATAGCCCTAAATAACTCAATTCCAACACAGTCAACGGTAGCATAGTGGTCAGTATCCCCGCCTGACACGCGGGAGACCGGGGTTCGATTCCCCGCCGGGGAGGATTATTTTTATGTATTTTACAAATGATATTTCTTTTTCAAAAAATTTCAAATCATAGTCAACATATCAAATATTATATATACCATTAATTGAGTTTTTAAATCAAGAGTTTGGATTAACCATGTCAAATGATCGACTTAAGGCTAAACATCCCTGAAAAAGTTGTGTTTTTGGCCCGATAGATGGCAGCACCTCTGCGGCAAATTTGTACTACGCCGTGGTGGCAGAATTTGGAACTAATCCTGGGATGTTTAGCCTTAAAAGCACCACAAGATACAAAACTACAATAGATGCTGTTTTTCCAAGACATTTGGATGGATTTCAATAAAAATTATTTATAGTATTCATTGTAGCTTATTGGATTGTTATATTTATATATAAATGGTTATAAATACCTTGTTTGTCAAACAATCCTTATTAATAAGGATTGTTGACAAACAAGGTATTTATAACCATTTATATATTTATATGAAAATTATTTGTTTCTTACTTTAGTTATATTAAGCCTATAGTATCAGTTTTAGAATGTACAGATAAAGATAATGATAGTAATGCAAGAGTAATTGAAATTACTGATGAAGATGAGAACTCACATATTTTTATCATTGAAAATACATAATTATATTACGTTTATTTAGTAACATAGGCTTCTTGTACATGTTTTAGTTTGTGTATATCACTTGTATAATAATAATAATAATTTTTATGTATAATAATGAAATAAAAATATTATTAAGTTTGTTAATAACAGTTTGTTAATAATAATTTTTATAGACACAACTTTTTTTTAATTTATTTTATTACGTTAATTTGTGTTCCGTATGCTTTAAGTATCACTTGGAGTGGCTGAATACCAATGATTAAATAAACAAAAAAATTATAGCCAAATTATATTTACCGTTTAGTTACATTCATTGCTCTTTACATTTACGGAAATGAATAATATTTTTAGATATATTTTACTATAAAACCTTCTACGAAAAAATTAGATATCATAAATTTAAAACACATTCAATCTCCAGTTCGGTTTATATTGTATTATGCTTTGAAAAAGCTAAAATCTCAAAAACGTTTAATAGTAAGTAGTAGCCCATTGTGTAAAAAATATCAACATTTCATGAATAAAATGTATTTCACACAAAACCTAAAAGTGTTTAAAATGTAATGAGCTATAAGGACGTTGTTTATAAAATTTCTTGTCAATGTTGTTACAATTATTTTGGTCAAACTTCAAGGCCAGTCAATATACGTGTGTAAAAACATCGTGATCACGTGATAAAAAAGACATTAACTATTCCAAGATTTGTGACTTTGACTTTTTTGTGATATTGTTTGTGCTGTGTTGTGGTGTTGACAATTCGACAATAGGAAGAGCAAGGTATTGCACCGTGGTCAAAAATAAATATCACCCCGCCTTAAAGGTTTAATGTTCTTTAGAACAAAAACAGTCTTAGTCCTACAAATAATACAGTAGAGTAATAATAAAATACATTTCCTTCCTTAAAACCAATTAAAACTTAATTTTTGTTTGGTTAAATTTATCAGAGGATGCTTCTACATTCAAAATGATTAAATTGCACAACATGTTTATAATAATCTATGTATTGTATCAATTAGCTTAGACATAAATATATGGTGAGCTTTTAAAATCCCTAGAAGTAACATATTTAACATACTATTGTAGTAAAAAAATATTACATAAAGAAGTTCTAAAAAAGCAAGTTTAGGCTTTGAAAATGTCAACGATGTTATATAAAGTGCAATAGAACAACCTCCAATTTAGTAAGTCGCTTTAGGTCTATTTACTACAGAAACTGGGATCGTAATAAATTTTCTTTCAATGTCTTTCAAAGAGTTTGTTTATACTCTCCGTATTACATAAGTAACATGCAACGTATATAGTCAAATACAGCCTATAAATCAGTTATTTTAGTCAAAGAAAACTTAACGTTTTCCAATTGTTTAGCAATAATCACGTCACCATTTTGTTTTTATAAATACAAATAACTATATTAAATTATTTTACTTGGAATAATTATTTCCTTGATTTCTTATTTTCTACTGAGGTGTTGTTTTCAGAGCTATTTACTCATGAATGTATCTAGTTTATGAATGCAGTTGTGTGAATTTATCTACAGTTTCCATAGTGCTGTGTTTATTTATGCTGTTCCTCTGCTAATAATATCTATTTACGTTTTGTTAAGATTAAACTCACCAAACTATAAGTGTATGTGTTATGATTTAATGCTTGAAAAGTGTTTGAAACGTATTGTTAACATTCGATTTTGAAGTGCAAAACATATATTGCGATTAAATTACGTATAAAGTTAAAGGAAACTAAGATACACAAATTAAATCTCTAGGTAAAGTGGAATTTCCTTTCTTTGATTATTTTCTGATATAAACGAGTACAGTGGTTTGTCTTTGATATTTTTCATTTCAAAAGCAAACATAGTCATGATTATTTTTATTTTTCCGGTGGCTTTTGAAAATATGTTCAAAACAATCCAATAACTGGTAAGAGTGAAGAATCAATATAATCATGAATGACATTGAGTATATGTAGACCAATAGAACAGGATTTTTACTTTATAAATGTATTTTTATTATACAAATTTATTTTTAGTTTTAAAAAAATAAAATAAAAAATAAACGCGTATATGCGTATTTTAATGCCTTCCTGTGTGCATTTTCTCCTCAGAGTGTTGGCATTTTATAGTTTTAAATTTAGAATTGTTATGTTAAATTTACGTACAATTTCAATTCTAGTTTTAAGTTTCTTACTTTGAATAACAGTTCAATTCTTTGTAGTTTGTGCAATGTACTGTTTAAAACAAAAATAAATAAATACAAAGTAAATAATAAATAAACTAATAATTGTATGAATTTCTGTAAGTTTTGAAATAAATTTAAATTCATTTAATTGTATGGACATCAACAAATGAAAAATATAAAAATATACATATATAATATATGTATAAAAAGGGAGAAACAAGAGTGGCAGCCATTAAAAATTTATGTCAGGAAATGTAGGAGAAAATGTCTGAAGACTACCTAGCTTCTTGTAAATGGATCTTTTTCTCCATTCTTTAATCTCTGAATTTTCAGCTAATGCTAGTAATTGACAAATTGACTAGAAGTAGTTTTTAAACTAGTGTAAATTAAATTCTGTGGATTTATCTTAAACGAAACATAAATATTTAATTTGTACATCCGTAAATGAAAAAAATGGGAATTGTACCGTAATTTTCGTATATATTTGCAATCGTAGTATAAAACACAATAATAAAATCTGTATTATAACAAAAGTACTATCATAAAAATAAGCATCACAAGTTCATAACATGTTTATTATTAGGAAAATAAAATAGATAATGACAAATGAAATACTAAAAGAGTATATTTAAACTCAGTGGTAATTGTACTCAATTAGAGAACCTTGGCCAACGCATAGCGTGCGGCGGGTTGTTATAGGCCTACTCATCAGACTTCCATTACCGACATTTGTCTTGCCAATATGCACATTCAAACAGTTGTGATTTTATAAATTCATAAAATATATTGCTTTAAAACATTATTTTAAAATAGTATTTGTTGAAAATCTAGTGAGGGAACTAAAATGTACTAACTAGTCTCATAACTTGAATATTGCAATAAACATTTACGTGGTTTATCTACTATTCTCTATAAAATGTAAGCAGACCATAACATTAAACTGAGTTCATTAACGGGAACTAATTTGAAACAGAAATTAATTTATTGACACGACAATTAGTTATAGAAGAACAATCCAGCTACGTTTTCTTTTATTAAAGTAAGAAAATTATTGTTTTAGTTTAGCGAACAGTGCATAATATTATTCACTAAACTATAATGGTAAATTACAAAAAAATATATATATATTTATTTCACATTTTACTTTGTTAATGAAATTATAATTTTCTAGGTAAAGTTTGTTTCAGATAACCAATAATGTGCAAACTTTTAAAAATTCACTGATAATACAGCCCCACCAAATCCTGTTCAGCCACCAAATAATATAAACTCTGTTCAGCATAGACAATCAAAGAATATATGTATTTAATATGCATCTGAATTAAGTACTGTGCGGAAGTGCATATATTTTAAATACAGTCTTCATTAAAATGAATCAAGCAATCATTAGTATTGATAATTTTTCCAGAGTGATATTTCAATACAATAATTTATTTAATATTTTTAAAAGCGATTTGTTGATATGTCTTAACGATAAAGTAAACCAAGAATATCATTACACTTGTTTCTTGTTCAAACACAAGTCTGTAATGTTTATTTAACTTTTTCAGTTAGCACTAGTCGTGCTGTGTAAACTATTCTTGATAGAGTGTTAGAGGAAGGAAAATGTCTGTATCGACGATTTCTTAAAGTTAACATTCGATCAAAGTAAACATTTTATTTGTAAAATACATAAGATAGAAAACAAAAAAAAAACGATCATAGTATGATTTCTTTTATATACGACGACATCTTACAGTATTAAATCAAGAACGTAGATATTATCTTTTACCATTTCAATAAATCTTCAACGATCATAATGATGACGCAAAATGAGTTTATCCAGCCATTATAAAAAGTAAATTGCAGACGAATGGCCGGAGATAAAAAGTAGGAGATCTAGTCTGGAGAGATAAATTAAGTTTATTATCCTTTTTTCGAGGGTCCAGATAAAATTTCGTGTATAAAAGTTAACTTTGCCTCTTTTGTAAATTATATATTTCTTATCGGTACCGTAAATATAATATGTTTTATATACTCTTGGTATTCGAACGTGCTCTGAATGGGCGTGAATTATTGTACGTGTGTATAACAGACGGGCAAAGATAATATTTCTCGTATTAAAGTTGATTAATTTGTGCAGAGTTACTTTCTATTTTAATCTATTTTTATTCCTCACTTTATAGAACGACGTCTTAGAAACAAAAGTTATTGGATTTTTTCAATAACTAGATTTATTAAAACTGAAGGAGTAAAAACAAATCATTTCGTAAATTTCAATAAAGATATTTCCATTTCATTATGTACTTGTTTGATTGTTTACAAAATGTAACATCAAACCGTTTCAAATTATTATTTGAACTACTCAGACGCATTGTTCAGTTTCTAAAGATAGCTGAGTTCATTACTACCGTAATGTTGAACTTTCTCTATTCAATTCATACTATGAAAAGTTAGTTTCAGGAGTTAGTAAAGTTTAGTTTTATAGTTAGTTAGTTCTATGGTTTTAACGTATAAGCTGGGAATAAAATAAGGAATTTATTTCATGTATTATTTAGATGGAAGCTAATTTACAGTAGAAATTATACGATATAAAGAAAATAACACAGTACTGCTCTTATTTGACTTATTTTTTTAAGAAAATAGTGTTCCTTCTAAAATAGTATTTCCGTAGATTATAGAAAAGGCTGTAGTGAAAAACTTTTGGTAGTGCATGAATTTTTTTAATTTTTTTTATTAAGTGTTTAATTTTTAAATTTTATAATATAGCGTACGCTAAATAAATATATAAGTAGATGCTTTTAAACGTAATTTCAACGATTATGTATTAAGTTGTCTTGTTTGGGTCGTAAATAAATTGTTCAGTTTTGAACGTAATAACTATTAAGTGTAAGAAGAATAAAAATATTGCCACAACTAAAATAATAACGTATTTATGATGTAACCATTCATTAACTTTTATATACAATATAGAATCGTTTTGTAATTATTTACTTTATGCCAGATAGATTAAATAATTTGGAGGTAGCTTTCTGATTAGAAAATCTAACTTTCAACTATTAGGCTAGAACATTTACTTCTGTAATGGAGGTTTGAACGTTAGAAAGCTAAAGGAAACAACCTATGATTGCGAAACGTTGCTCTTTGGTATTTACTTAATTTTTCTACTATGCTCCAGTATTATAAAACTCATGTTTTAAACTTAAATTTACTTGCTAAAATTACATATTGTTTATTAGAAATGTAAATGTCCATCTTCAGAGTAATCATTTAACATTATAATAAGATGATTTGTAGCCAAAAATGAGGTCCAAAAATAAGGTGTGTGTAGCCTAAAAACCGTTATTATAAATAAAGATGACTTGTATAGTAAGATTTCCTTCCTTAAATGTATTTGGCAAATAACGTATATCGCACACAGAATATTTAAATATGTGTATTTTCCAGTTGCATAAATAACAACTTGTTCACTTTATTTCCGTTACAGAGTTTGTTTCCGTAGAGTCTCGTTCCGCTCATGTGAAGACCTTAATAGCAAACACCACGTTCTATCTTGTCAAGTTATTGGGTTAATTATTTGTTTCATTTGCGCCTCCCCTTGCTCTACAGAATCCTTAACTTGTGTTCAGATCCTTTGCTAAAATAAAATTGTTTCAACTTGTATGCGTTACCTTTAACAGTAACATAAAAATACCCGAAATAAAACTCTGGTTTACAGATTAAATAACTCGTTACAATTTTCTAGCTCGCATACGTTACTTTCAACAGTATCCTAAAAATACCCGAAACAACATTCTGGTTTACACATTAAGTATAACTAGATAAAATGTGTTCAGTAGTATTCGTTACTTTGAACATTAACATAAACACACCCGAAACCACCCTCTGGTTCACACATTAAATACAACTAGATAAAATTGTTTCATCTTCTATACGTTACGTTTGAAAGTGTAACATAAAAATACCCGAAATAACCCTTTGGTTTACACATTAAATAACATTCAATAAAATTGTTTCGGTTGTATACGTTACTTTGAACAGTAACATAAAACAGCCGAAACCACCTTCTGGTTCACACATTAATATACCTAGATGATACTGTTTTAGCTTTAGCAGTCACATAAAATACCCGAACATAAAAATACCCGAAATAACCCTTTGGTTTACACATTAAGTATGATTCGATAAAATTGTTTCGGTTGTATACGTTACTTTGAACAGTAATATAAAACAGCCGAAACCACCCTCTGGTTCACACATTAATATACCTAGATGAAACTGTTTCAGCTTTAACAGTTACATAAAATACCCGAAATAACCCTCTGGTTTACAAATTAAATGTGACTCGATAAAATTGCTTCATTTGTACACGCTACTTCACAAATTAAATATAATTAGATAAAACTGTTTCAGATTTAACAGTAACATAAAAATACCCGAAATAACCCTGTGGTTTACAAATTTATATGTGACTCAATAAAATTGTTTCAGTTGTATACGTAACTTTAAACAGTAACAAAAAAATCAGCCGAAACTACCCTCTGGTTCACACATTAATATACCTAGATAAAACTGTTTCAGCTTTAACAGTTACATAAAATAACCAAAATAACCCTCTGGTTTACAAATTAAATGTGACTCGATAAAATCTTTTAATTTGTACACGCTATTTCACAAATTAAATATAACTAGATAAAACTGTTTCAGATTTAACAGTAACATAAAAATACCCGAAATAACCCTGTGGTTTACAAATTAGATGTGACTCAATAAAATTGTTTCAGTTGTATACGTTACTTTAAACAGTAACAAAAAAATCAGCCGAAACTACTCTCTGTTTCACACATTAATATACCTAGATAAAACTGTTTCAGCTTTAACAGTTACATAAAATACCCGAAATAACACTCTGGTTTACAAATTAAATGTGACTCGATAAAATTTTTTCATTTGTACACGCTACTTCACAAATTAAATATAATTAGATAAAACTGTTTCAGATTTAACAGTAACATAAAAATACCCGAAATAACCCTGTGGTCTACAAATTTAGATGTGACTCAATAAAATTGTTTCAGTTGTATACGTAACTTTAAACAGTAACAAAAAAATCAGCCGAAACTACCCTCTGGTTCACACATTAATATACCTAGATAAAACTGTTTCAGCTTTAACAGTTACATAAAATAACCGAAATAACCCTCTGGTTTACAAATTAAATTTGACTCGATAAAAATTTTTAATTTGTACACGCTACTTCACAAATTAAATATAACTAGATAAAACTGTTTCAGATTTAATAGTAGCATAAACATACTCGAGATAAGATTGAGGTTTACAAATTAAATGTGACTCAATAAAATTGTTTCAGTTGTATACGTTACTTTAAACAGTAACAAAAAAATCAGCCGAAACTACCCTCTGGTTGACACATTAAATATAACTAGATAAAACTGTT
>JAGFPH010001579.1:6204-18462 GCA_018207615.1 Philaenus spumarius
CCCCCCATGACGTGTACATTTACACTCGACTCTGGGCTGACGATGAAATCAAAAATGTCCGAGCGTCGGACCGCGATACCGGATTAACTTACAGGTAATGCGGAAATAGCTGGAAAGGGTAATATTTGATTGCAGGGGTACGACGCGCCGGCCGGGTCGATACCGTCGGTGGGAGGGTAGGAGGGTGGGAGGGCGTCGTCTGGTGCGGTGTTGCCGCCTCTACCTACCAACACGACGGCAACATCGCATTCCGTCTACTTACGCTACTATGTTTAAACTCCCACTCTTCGAGTGCCGGCGCTGCGTATTTTAATCATTAACCTGAATCTAAAGTCTTCCGATATAAAAGCATCTGGGTTAACTGCTCCACGAGATCCAGGTTTATGGAGGAACTTATTGGTGTGTTGCAGTTGTTAAGTTTAAATAAAGGGGCTCATCAAATGTTTGTGTGATTCGGTCTTGTACCTTCTTTAAGTTTAAGTCTTGTAAGTTTTACACGGATTTTTAGTTTTAGAAGAAAAATTTAAATAACATTGTTTAAGGTTTCTGCAGATAACAAAGCACGTATACACGAACAAAACAATCAGTTTAGACACTATTTCTCACTTAGAAAAAATATTAAAAAAATATTGTTTTAAAATCCCAATGCCCCAAAAGACATTGACAAAATTTATACTACTGACCGAAGGTACTTGGTAGAACTACATTTTAAGGCTCGGGTCCCTAAATTCAAAACGGCGAAGTTGGCTACCAGTTTTAATTATAAATAATCTAACCACACCTTCACTTTTGCATAATTTTGTGTTATTTTCGTCAAAAAAAAATAAAGCTGTATTTTTTGGAACGAAGTTCCTTTAACGCTGGTTGCGGTAGGCGTTAACAAATAGAAAATGTAATGCGTAACGAAAAAGTGTTATTAATTGGTTGCTGTGGCAATGACAAATATAAAATACGAGTAACGAAAAAGCGTTACCAAATTGGTTGCTACGGCAATGAATGTATACATTCAAGAAACATGTGGTTTGGTTCATCAATTTAAATTAAGAGAGTAGTTCAGATATTATCGTCAAGCGCTGAAACTCATTCAATAAACATAAAATGTTCGTTTATCAGTCTAGGCCTAACCTAAAATTATTGTGTATATATTTAATTTATTTTACCTGCCTTAACGGCGACCTATAAACAATAATTTTAGGTTAGGCCTCAAAAAAACTCAGATAAATTACAACATTGCAAGCCACTGTTTGTAGAAACTTTTATTTTAACTGTTATAAACCTGTAGGAATATTTAAATTTGAAATCGATCTGTCTCTTAGTTTTAAGATTTAATAACTAAATTAAGCCTTTACGTGACGAAGTCTATCACAATGTATCTGCATGTGCTGAAGGACCAATAAATGTTCTGTTATATAATTTGTGTGATTAGTGTTATATTAAAAGAAGGCTCCAAAGTCAACTTTTCATCATTACTTTTTTGCAAACTCAACTTTTACGACTCATGTTACTGTCAACTCTTAACAATAACCAAAAGAATCTTCTGCTAAAAATGTTGGAATTTGCTTTGGCTTACTAGTAGAGTAAGCCCTCCCCCCGTCCTTACTTCTGTGGTCAGTTTACCGAATCTGTGTGTTTTTAGAGTATCTCTACATGCACATATTTTATAGAATATAACTTTGAGTGACTTCAAAACTTCCAGAATTAATTTGGATTTCTTTCTTACTACCTACCTTACTACTCTACTCTCTCTCTCTCTCTTTCTGTTTTCTAGTCGACAACGATACTCTTCTCAAGATAAAGTAGAGTTTCACTTTGCTAATGTTAATGCAATACAGAAAGTCATGAAATAATGTTCCCGGCAACGGATTTAATTAGGATATCTCCCTTCTCATCCTACATTCAAACTTTGCTTGTTAAAAAGCCCCCTGTGCTGTTGTACTTACTTTATCTGTAAAGGATATTAACTTGGAATACTTTGACTTTATCTAAACAAAAAAATTACAGTTAAGTGTTATATTTTGTTAGGCGAGACACTGGTAGAGATGAAGAGGGAAGAGAATGAAAGAGGAAATAGTTTCAATAGTTTTTGGTTAGGTTATGTGTATGAAGTTCTATCTTCCATTGAACTTAATCAAAAAATATTTTTACGTGAATCATAATAATTGCATTTAATAAAAACTCGATCATGCAGCTGAATCTTTCCAAAATTAACTTTATATGTCTTAGAGATTCAACCTGTTTGGGAAATTGGTCTGCTGACGAATGTGCTAAATACATGCCTGCGTGTACGAAATATATTAGTAGAATTTGGCTGCACCTCAGCCTCCAGTCCCGGCTCACGCGCTGATTCTTTCCGCTCGCACAAGAAATACTCGCTTTGCAGCGGACGTTTGTATCCCACCCGTCGGCCTAGGATCAGAAACTGCCCCCACGGGGGTTTGAACAGGGTACTTTTGTTTAAGTTAAGTTTTTAACTATTTCGGGGAACCAGATAAGGTCGCGTAAAAGAACAAAATGTTCGGAATAATCTCCTATATTTATTTTTTTAGACAAAACTCAAAAAAAGTTTAATTCTAGTACTAAAAATCTTAACAAATTTTTACTTCTGTTTGTTGGATTTTTCGCTAACGAACTCGTTTGAGTGACTTAAAACCCAACGTGTATACCAAAGTTGGACCGAATCAGACGTAAAATGGTCCCGTTAGATTGTGACCTCATAAAAACATACATATACATGGACTAATAGTTCAATCGAGGCACTTTTTGACGCTTAAGCGTTCATAAACCCCTGTAGATAGCAAAACATAAATAATAACATAATGTGAAAAAATCACTCACAGTCGGGAGCACGGAATAAGGCGGGTGAGAATTTTGCGCTGTTGCCAGATATGGGACTGGCAAAGCGAGGAACGGTCGAGAATCGCTCGCTCTCGGCACGATCTGGCAACACTGATCATCCAGTGTTGCCTAGTCCGAGCGCCACTGCCCACCCCGACTGTTAATAAAACTTGTAAATAAAACTGTTCTCGTTTTGAGTAAAAAATGGTTAAATGTTTGTAAATATATTTGCTAAATAAACAACAGTTAAACAAATAACTAACCAAATCAAATCATTCAATATTTTCAACCCGTTTATTAAAAAATCTAATATTATTAGATTTATGTATCAATTCAATAGATTATTATTAGTAGTTAATTATTGTTTGAAAATGTACAATTATAACAAAATACTACGAGATGATCTTGTTTTTCAGTTATTGTTTTCTTTCTCTTTAAAATTGGATTCACACAACTTTTATAAATTAACGAAAAGATTTGCAAACGCAATACAAAACAAATACTAAAATATACTTGAATGAAAACTAATAAATAAAAACTTGAATCCAGCATAAATAAGCAGCTTGATCGGACCAACGGAGCGTTTGTGGCAGGACCTTATAGTTTCGCGCGTAATTTTATTGTCGTTAATCAACCACTTTAAAAACCAAACCGGTGCTTTGGAGACAAAAATTTTTAAACAATAGTTTTAGTACGTGTGATTTCCCGTGTGATTTTAGTAAGTTGTAGAACTTTCCCACTTACATGAAACATCGCTACTTGAAAAATTAAAAAAATCCTCACTTACTGGAAATTTTATGTCAGATGATTCCTGAATTAAAGTTTGTATTTTACTTTTTTAATGTGTACAATTACGTAAAAATATATTTCAGGTAGAAAATAAGATGGGTAGAATCCTACAGCTTTCCTCTAAAAACCTTCTTTTTTTTATTAAAGATAACTCAACCCATAAGTCACCTACGGCTAAGGAGAGCAAAGCAGGCTACGCATCGGCAAAAATATTTGGTCTGGTGAGAGACTACTTCTTTTTCTTAGCTTGCAAGATCTGACAACAGCGCAAAAATTCTCACCCGCCTTATTCCGTGCTCCCGACTGTAGGTAGGCCTACCGTTTCAATCACCTGTTCATATATATATAACTTTAAATAACAGCCCAATTTCCAAAATGTGTTCGGCGAACCAAAATTCTCGGTGCTCATTGACCACTTTCGACGTTAGGTCACACCATAAGGGTTACTGCAATAGCCCATTCCACAAATTAATTTTAGTTGCCCTGTACAGACTGTATCAAAAAGCATGTATACAATAATTAAAAATATACACTTAATTTGTAAGATTGAAATACATTTTAAGTTCTATACTAAGTTAGAATTTTAAGAAATATTTTTAAAATATTGACATTAATTATGCTCTATTAATATCTAATGGTAATTCACCATACATCTAAATAAATTGTTGCTTTCCTCATACCTCGGGCAAAGACAATTCGAGACCATATAATTAAAAATATATATAATGATGTTGCAAATTGGCCACGGCTAACAATAAATTTAGTACAAAAAGAGGGAAAGAGAAATAAATAAGATGAATGATATATAGGAAATTTTAATTTAGAAAAGGGAACTTACCTTGGAAGTAGTATATTACGTTACAAGCCCGGTAAGTAGGGGTTTTCTGTGCGAACTGGATCTTTCATGAGATTTTCTTGCAAACATTTAAAAACTTACCGGGTGACTTATGTACGATACTTTTCATTATACTACACTGAAAAAGGAACGTACTTTGAATCATAACACCTTCCATTAGTTTTTACAATTTGAACTCAATGCATAACTACATTTTATTTACAAAAAATATTATAATATTATTTGAATTTACGTTTATTGTGCAATAAGTAGTGTTGATTTCAATATTTAATATTTTTCGCAGGAGTACATTTCGGTTAATGGAGATAGGCCCAATGGTTTCTTGGATTCATAAAAGTGTGATCTTTCACTTGTGACTGTTGTATTTACTCTTAGTTCAGGCTTTGGAACAAATAAAATGTGTTTTACCTGTACAAAATAAATGAGTTATTGTTGTAATCAGCTGTTTACATAAAACTGTAATGTTTATTAGCGAATTTCTATAGAAAAAATGAGCTATTGCAGTGACTCTCATGGTGAAACCTAAGGTCGAAAGTGGTCAATGAGCCTCAATCATGGTCTCCGGAACATGTTTTTCGGGTGTCATTGAAATTTTTATATATATAATACACTGTGTTTGCACTCTAACGACAGCATTTACCGTCCGATATTGTCAAAATTTGGTATATACGTTGGTTTTTCAAGTCACTCGGACGAGTTCCTTAACCAAAAATATAGCAACCGGAAGTACTTATTTTCACTGGAAGTAACAATGTTTTGAGATTTTTCGTACCAGAATGAAACTGTTTTCGAGTTGTATCTAAAAAAATAATTCGACCACGCAGCTGAACCGCTTCGCACGCCAACCCCACGGTAAAATCCACCACATTGCTTTAAACCAGGTACTTTTATGGTATTTCACGTTTTGATCGATTTTGGGGGAACCATGCGAGCAAAAAAAAAAAAAAAATTAAGGTCGCGTAAAAAACAAAATGTGCAGAATAACAGCCTACATTTATATTTGTAGAAAAAACTCAAAAACAAATTCATTCTCGTAGGAAAAATCTCAAAGAATAGTTACTTCCGGTCAAAAAACGTGCTTCCGATTGTTGGATTGTTTTGGCTAACGAACTCGTCCGAGCGACGTTGACAACCAACATGTGTACCAAATTTGAACCAAATCGGACTTAAAATGCGGCCGCTAGAGTGCGAACACAAATTATACATATAAATATATATAGATATGATTTTTAATGACACCCCAAAACGGGTTCTGGAGACCATGATCGGTGCTCATTTGCTACTCCCGACCTTGAGTCTTACCATAAGGACCACTGCAATAGCTCATTTTTCCTATGAAAATTAGCTAATAAATACAGTATACCATTTAGCACATTTCTTTTTTTACACAATCTTATAGCCCGTCTGGTTCCCCCTAAATCGATCAAAATCGATACCATAAAAGTATCCGGTTAAAATCAATGTAGGCCGACAGCCTGGATGCAAACACGCTTATTTCGAGGCCGCAAGGTAGAAGTACAAACTCTCAAAGAGAGCATTTCCGCTGCGATCGGGACGTAACAACGTCTGAACCTGGGCTGAAGGCTGAGATGCATACAAATTCTACTAATATATTTCGTACTGCAGGCAGCGCTATTAGTGAGTAGACCAATTTCCCAAATAGTTGGTTAAAACATTAAGCCATATAAACTTAATTTTAAAAATTCGCTCAACTCACGTCAGCGGTTCAGCAGCGTGATTGAATTATTACTTCAATGCCGAAGTATTGAAATCATGTGATAATTTTTGTGTACGTATGTCTGTTAACACGATATATGCACTCACAGACGACGTAGAAAACTTCTTCTGGTGGTGCCAAAATCTTCGTAGTTTTATTGCAGAGTTGAAATGCTTTTGAGCTTTCTAGCCTGGGTCGTAGGGCGTCGGGGGTCACGTTTTTGGGTTAATTTTGAAAATATTATGTCAAAATTTTGAAAATACAGTGAGGGGTAACGTTTTATATGTTTTTGGGTATGAGAAAACCGATTTTGAAAATTAAAAAGTCGTAGCGCATCGGGGTCTCGTTTTAGGGTCAACATTTTAAAAACACGGTGTGGGGTAACGTTTTATATGTTTTTGGGTATGAGAAAACCGATTTTGAAAGTTAAAAAGTCGTAGTTCGTCGGGGTCTCGTTTTAGGGCCACCATTTTGAAAATACAGAGTGTGGGGTAACGTTTTATATGTTTTTGGGTAAGGAAAAACTGATTTTGAGAGTTAACAAGTCGTAGCGCATCGGAGTCACATTTTTGGGTCAACATTTTGAAAATACAGTGTTGGGTAACGTTTTATATGTTTCTGGGTATGAGAAACCCGATTTTGAAAGTTAACAAGTCGTAGCGCATCGGAGTTACATTTTTGGGTCAACATTTTTAAAATACAGTGTGGGGAAACGTTTTATGTTTTTGGGTACGCGAAAGCCGATTTTGACTGTTATTAAAAAAAAAATAAAAAAAACTAGAGCCGAAGTCTCGAAAAAGTGTTATATCTTTTCATCTTGTTTTTATTTGTAATCAAATAGTGCACAGTAAATTTCCTTTGTAGTGGACGAGAAATGAGAACTTACTTGTCAATGAGCAAATAAGGAAAACAGTTGTTTTCATTGTAGTATAATGAATAAACTATTTCAAGTTGTATCTACAAAATACAACTGATATTTGGAGACTTTGTTTTGTAAATTAAGCTGCCATCTACCAAGCCTGTTTGGTTCTTCACGACTACACAACACTTCCAAAGGGTGCACACCCCTCGTCTTGTACGTCATGTTGGAACTAATGAAAATTCCAGTTCTTTGTGATGTTGAGTTATTTGAAAAAAATGTGGTATTAAGGCCTTTACTAGGGTGTAATTAAATTTTCAAATCTCCCTTAGGCCTAAACGCAGAACTGTGTAAACTTTTAAAAGAGGACACTAGATACAACTAGGTAGGGGAAGAAACTCGAGCTCGCTTCGTTCGTATTGTGAGCAATATATTTTATCTAGGTTTTATGTGCAGAACACATTGTCATGGGCAAATACAATTTTATTTCGATACAAATTTAGAATGCTGAAATTATTATTAAACTTTAAGCCTTATCGGGTCACTTGTTAATGAATTTCTGTAGGAAAGATTAGCTATTGCGGTGACATTTTTGGTGATACATAAGGTCGTTAGTGGTCGATGAGCACCCATCCTGGTCCCCGGAACACGTTTTGGGATAACATTAAAAGTTTTATGTATTTATGTGTTCGCACTCTAATGGCCGCATTTTACGTCTGATTTGGTACACACATTGGTAAAACTATTTGGCTTGATTGTAATCGTGTGGAGATGCTCCATCATGCATGCACGTTATGTTCTCATCACGTTATTGCGTATCATATTATTGAGATTAATTAAAAACACAGAATTCATTAAATGCGAATAGTACTTGATATCAGTCGGTAATTTATTAAAAAATATTGGTGGTAAAAAGGTGAACATTTAATATACATGTATATTGTTAACTTTGGTTTTGGAACAAAGTTATCAGTTTTATGATTTGGTCTCGCCAATATCTACATATATAAAAGAAGACGTCCTGACTGACTGACTGATTCATAACAACGTACAGCCAAAACTATGAAAGCTTGAAAAATACCATTTCCAGGGTACCAATATGAAGAAATGCACTAAGAAAGCATTTTGCAAAGTATTGATTTTAATGGTAATAAACGGTACCAGGAACTGGCACATACTTTCTCACAAACATATTTAAATTATTAAACAGATTCACTGTGACTTCATAATTGTAGGGTGGGGTAGGAGAGGTGATTTTTTTTATTAAAGTAGGAAATTAACTAATAAATATTGTTATTATTATCTAGAGAGAAAACTATTAGATTGATTTCGAACAAATTTGTACCAAACACGTCAATTAGGCCTGTATAGATGCACGAAAAAGTTTTTGAAATTTTTTTAAAAACAACCCTCTTTATGGCCAAAAAACCCCAAAAATCAGTTATTATTATTATTATTAGTAGCTAAACGAGAATTTTTAGAAAGATTCAGTTTTTTTGCATATTGTAGGGTATATTAAAGGCTACAATTTAGCAAAATTTTATTGATATCGTTAGAGCCGTTTTTTTTTATTAAAAAAATAATAACTGATTTTTTGGGTTTTTTTTGCCAAAAAGGGGGTTGTTTTTCAAAATTTGTTGAAACTGTTTTTCTTGCATCTATACAGGCCTACTTGACATGTCTGGTGCAAATTTGTTTGAAATCGATCGAATAGTTCTCGCTTTAGCTTTGTATACATGCAGACAGAGATTTTGTAAAAACCACTTTTTTGGACTCAGGGGTCCCAAAACGGATATTTCCACAAAAATCTCAACATCGATTTTTTTGCGATCACTATACTTTCTCTATACTATAGTATAGTGAGAAAGTAAAAAATGATCAAAATATAGGGGTTTTCTCCCGACCCTATCTATACTAATAGGCCTATTATAAAGAGGTAAAATTTGTTTGTTTGTATGTAGGGCGTAATCTCTGGAACTACTGAACCGATTGAAAAAATAGTTTTGCAAATAAAAAGCTACACTATCCCTAAGTAACATGGGTTATAATTCATTTTGATAAAAACATTTTTATTTCAATAATTGTAAATTAAGTCGGAACAAATTCTTAGGTTAGGCCTAGACTGATGAACCAACACATTTATTGCCATAACAACCAATTGAATACAATTTCAGATAAAACAGCTGTTTGCTCTAATATTTCCATTAACAGCTGATTTCAAACTTTTAAGCAATTATTTGTATTTATAACTTTCAGGTTAGGTTTTTATAAAAGTGTAGACCTGAGCTTTGCTAGTTCTTTTAACCTTTATTATAACTGCTGTTGTAAAATATACGAAATAATTTGATTTGAAAATTTACCATCTTAGCTTTGGGGTTATTATTAACCCTACACCTTTATTATAAGCAAAACATAACATGATCATGTTTATAGAAGGTTCCAAATGGGTTTGCGTGCGGAGCACGCAGGGGTTCACCCTAGTAAGAGATTAATCTGCTGATTCGAATCAAAAGCTTAGCAACACAATTATTCTAGGTGTGGCCCATACTGAAACAACACACGTTTGTTGAATGCATCGACATCCATTACCATAGCAACTAACTTATCAAATTTATAATCAGGTAATGTTTCTTCACAACCAATAGTATTTTTGGTTAGGACATAAACTGAACCAAACTCGTTTCTTGAAAGTATTTACATTTAGTGCAATAACAACCAACTTGGCAAATTTAGAATCAGGTAATTATTCTTCACAACCAACAGTTTTTTTAGGTTAGGTAATAGCATAACGAAAAAGGCTTACAATATCAGAATTAAAACACCTATCACTATTAAAATTATACCTACTGTATTCTTCACTGCCTCTATCTGTCCAGTTTGAAACACTGCTTTAACGTATCACATTTTGGTATTTTTTTACTTGAAAGTTGCCTCTCTTCTATATAAAAATATCTTTCTGAATGAGTCCTCATTCCCGTCAAAATATCGTCGTATACAATAATCTGTTTGTATTTGTTTCGATGGAGTAGTTGAGGTGGTTGGTGAACGATGCCCTCTAGTAGTATTCACACTCTTTAACGTCAAAACGTTTAGGATTCTCAATAACTCATCCTTGAGGATTTCTTAAAGATTATTTTAATAAACTTCCTCTTTAATAAATAGTCGTTCCAATAAAGCAAAATACCAGCAAGAACAGAGGTGAAATGAACTGGGTCGTGAGATTATCTGAAGTGGTTTTCAATCCCTTGGGGGTGCAAACTACCCCCAAATTGTGTTCAAGTTCAGGGAAAACAGATAAAATGAGATGAAATGAAAGCCTATTTTCTTTCTCGTTATCACTGATGCACATCTTAGGAGAGCAATATTAGAACATTTTTTAAACCTCCCCTTCATGTATAGACAATCGAAAAGTATAGGAAAATTCTTTTACTTTTTGATGTGAATCCAAGTGTAGGAGATCTCAAAATTGATTCGCATAGTTCAACACCATAGAACCACCCCTAAATTTCCATCAAATACAGAAAAAACTGAGGAAATGAGTGCGAATGCATACTTTTTGTAGTTTGGAATACTTTTCTTGTATACTTTTTTTTTTAGCTTTGAGAAATAACGTTTTGAAACCCCTCTTAAAGGGATGGACCGGTCTTAAATGTATGCGAAATTGAAAAATATGGTTAGAAATAAACACTCAATATTGTTTAAAATATTTTTAATGAAAAAATAAAATTATGGTGTAAAATTACAGTAATTAATCTTATTATGCACTATTGATATGTAAATAACGAGAAAGAAAATAGGCTTTAATTTCAGCTCATTTTATCTGTTTTCCCTGAACTTGAACGCAATGTGGGGGTAGTTTGCACCCCCAAGGGATTGAAAACTGCTTCAGATTATCTCACGACCCCATTCATTTCACCTCCCACTAGAAAGTAGAGGAAACATTTTATTTTCCGTCATTCCCTAATGTTTCGTCAAATTAGGGGTGGTTTCACCCCCAACAGAGAACCCTTGTGGTGCATTTCTTAGTCGGTTTCTATAGGGCTACTAAATTTCTAAATTTTTATCATAGTTTGTGCATTTCATAACATTATTTGGAGGTGTCATAAACGTTGTTGTGAAAAAAACCTCTAAAAAGGGTGTTTTTTTTGCATTTTCAGAGGTGATGCCAGGATGTTAAAGCTGCGGGGCAACTATTTTCAGAATCAGCGACCCAACAAACATTAATTACTAGTAGTCTGGTGCTTGGGGCATTTCCTGAGGTCATATTCCGCGTTTTAAATGGATCACCCCAAGATACTCTGAGGACTTCCCAAACGTATACAAAATACTTAGTATATTTAAATAATTTATTTTTGACATCAGTTGTATGCAAACATATGCAAAAGTTTATTCTGTCGATATTACGTTTTTCCCATCTAAACCTTTGTTCTATGTTAGGAGAGAGAGAGAGAGAGAGAGAGAGAGAGAGATGGAGACAGAGGGTAAGGGCTGCTAACATAACTCAAAGTCTGCGGAAATACGTGCAGGGTAAAGCCTAAGCTTAGATGATGAAATTCAACGACTTCGCTGTAATGCTACGGTACAGTACGATAAATTCTTCTTTTATTAAGATAAATCTATTCTATTACAAAAAGGAAAGGATCGTAAGTATCGATTTAAAACTAGATATTCGATTTTAATAATATGGTAAGCAATAATTGTTTGTGAAAACTTCAGGATAAAATCATAACAATTCCAACACGCACCTGAATCTCTGACGTGAGATGAGCGGTTTCTAAAATCAAGCCGATAGATTTCCGCCTCTACTAGCGATCTCTATATTATCACTGTTTCCTGTATCGACTTCCAACAACGTCTGCACATGATCCTCAGATGTTTCTGCTGCCATTGGCCAATGTATAGAGATTGGAATGGCAGTTTCATTGTGGCAATAGTCTGCAACGTTCCACAACATTTCTGTAATAGGTAGCAGTAACGTATTCAATTAGTAATGCATTATCGGAATTGAAGAAGGTTATCAGCTGGTAGTTTCGACAAAGGGTATTATTTTCGCTAAAGTACATTTTGTAATGTAACGTTGTAGATGAGATTACTTAATCAACTTTTATAAAAGCGAGTGTAAGTCCATACGTCCATATATACGTACGTGAGTAACATATATTATAATATCACAGCTGATTTCACCCATCATCTGTAATACTT
>JAGFPH010001579.1:28462-59161 GCA_018207615.1 Philaenus spumarius
ACGCCACAAAAGGCTAATATTGTTTAATTGTCTATGTATATTGTACGAAATAAATATACAAATTTCCAGCTCTCTAGCTTTAAGGGAAGTATAATAATTAATTGTTATTGTTTTTTCGGTTGTTACCACATTTTCATCCCTTAGTAGTAGCTACAAAATGAAATTATTGTTTAAATTTTGTGTATATCTTGTAAGAAAAAAATGTACAAATTTTCAGCTCTATAGCTTTAAGGGAAGTATAATAATGAATTTTTATTGTTTTAGGGGTTGTTATCACATTCTAACTCCTTAGCAGCACGCTAGAAAATGCAACTATGGTTTATAACTTGTAAGAAACAAATGTATCAATTTCCAGGTAGTATAATAATAAATATTTATTATTTTAGGGGTTGTTTCAACACTTAAATCAAAATGATCTATAGCCTATGTCTCGTTCCAGGTCATGATCTATATGTGTGCCAAATTTCATACAAATTCATTTGAGTACTTTTTGCGTGATTGACAGTCAACCATCCAAACATCCAGACAAACATACAAACTTCTACATTTATAATATTAGTAGGATACATATATAACATTTTTAATGACAACCTAAAACGTGTTCTTGGTAGCATGAACGGTGCTCATTGACCACTCCCGACATTAGGCCTGACCATAAGAGTCACTGCAATAGCTCATCTTTATTATCGAAATTCGCCAATAAAATAGTTTCCAGGTACCAATTATCCACTCAAATTTAACATATTTATAGGTGAGTCAGTCTTACAATATTGACAGACATTGCGATTAATGAGTAAAGATTGTTAATTTAAAAGTGCCAAAGCTGCAGAATACAAGGATCGGTATTTTCGTGATGGACTTCCAACATTCGACAGCGTATTTTGATCAGTAATATTACTTCATATGTAGGTGCTATTAACACGTTCACTGCTATAGACGCACATGTGAGCTTGACACTGAACACTATGAGAAGCGGCCGATGGACAGAGCATTGCTTGTTTCGCACGCCAACCTCCATATTTCAACACACAATGCATTGCATGCTTCGCACGCCAACCCCCGTATTGGGAGTATTTTCAATACACAGTGCAAGATATTGGGAGTATTTTAAATACACAATAAATTGCGTGCTTCGCACGCTAACCTCTGTATTGGGATAATTTTCAATACACAGAGCATTGCGTACAATTTTAAGCCTGTGTGCTACGGACGCACATGTGCGTCCGCTTTAAAATATTAGATATTTTATGTTCTAGCATAGGAAATAAGAAATTTGCGTAGCAGTGAACGTGTTAAACAAGCAGAATATTTAGAAACTGCCTTTTTTCAGTCGGAAAAGTGTACTCAGTTTCAAATTTACAGTACAGCTTTATGGGCATAAGAAACTCAAATAACTATAGATAGCGCCAAGCAGCGTGAAGCGTCACTTGAGCATGCGCTATAACGTCTAACCCTCTCCTACTAGACTGTGAGTCTCCAGTACAGTCACCACCAAAAAGTGTTGAAATGAAATCAACACGACTACATAGCAGACATGAATTAGGTAGGGCATGCGGCTCTGACTGTACTCCGCCGCGAGAGGGGAAATGTGGTGGGAGCCGGCGTAGGAGACTTGCACACACCCCTCTTCGCGCTCCGTCCTAACTGACGCTATATGTACAAACCTAACAGAATTTGAAAGCTGGTTCTATTCCTTTATTAGACTCAAACGAAATAATGACCCATAAAACTCTAGCGACCTATTAACGGCTTTTGTACCCTAAATATTTGAATAAATGCTATTTCAGTGAATATAATAAGAATTCAAGAACGTGCACGGCTACAGAAGCTGCTTGCAGCCAGTGTAATAAGATTGGCCACTGTGCTCAAGTGAGTAAATCTAGCCCGAGTAAATCAGTTCAAGATAGTAAAACCAAGAAAGGCAGCATCTTCAATAATAGCCTCATTTGACAGCATACAACTAGCTAAAGTTTTATTCAAAGGCCATATTAATATAATTACTGTTAATAGATATGTGAAGTTTGTATAGTTATATAAATATGAATATTCCTAAAATTCATAAAGTTTATAAAATTGTAGTGTTTTGGAAGCAAAGATATAGAACCTTTTAATTACAAGGCTTTTATTAACTTTAAACTATGCTTATTAAAATTTAGAATAAAATACACTTTGTGAAAGCAAACTAAATCTAAAGATTTATATGTTACAATAGCAACAGAACACATTCAATAAATTGTTTATACATCATTAATGACATTTATTTAAATGTAATTCACGCATGATAAGTTAAAATTAAAAGTTTTAGAAATTTATAATTTCATGTCTTTATTTTGTCATTTTTTTAAATAAACTACCAGTAATAGTATATTTCCTCAATAGTACCTAAATTAGGTTTTTATATTACGAGATCGTGGTTTTATGTTCAAAGCAACGCCAAACACCAGAAAGTACTTTAGGCACAAGTTATGAATGATACTTTTTATCATACTGCACTAGAATCACACGAACGCTGAATTTATTAAATTACATTATACATTTTTCTACAGATTTTAAACGCAATTTAACCTGTCGAGACAGTGCTACCATCTGTTGGAAAACAGCTGAACCTTTTGAGTAGTTGTGCATTTAAAGTACCGCAGTGCATTGTTTACGTACAATACTTTTAGGTCCTAGTATCATAAAAAAAGTCAGCTGATTATTGAATCAGCTGACTTCTTGAGCTAGTCGTGAATTACTACAACAAAGAGTCACTTCGCGGACCTAACGGAATTATTTTTCAAAGGAAGGTTTCCCCCACTAATTTAATTTTTAGGGATTTCAATGAAAATATTTCTACAACATTGTTGCTATACATGGGTAAACTATACGAGGTAGAAAATTAATTTGAAAAGTTCATGGTAATGTGTGACGGTATCTGTCGTAGGTAAGCGATCACAAACCTATAAGAACACACCATTAATTTTCTTTCATATGAAACACATACGGAAGTCTACGTCAGTGCCAAATAGAGAGAGAAAAATGTGTGCTGTATAATCCTAACAGCATAATAAATAATATGTTTAGTAAATTTTATATTAAGAACTTGTTTACACTAACTGAACCATGTGTGCGTATGTAATACAACTGTCTGTGTTGTATTATATTTTGATGATCTTGTGAATATATAGATGCAAATAAATGTGATTGTTTTGTCTTAAGGGTCGGCTGTAGTGGCGGCCATCTTGGATTTTTTTTATCCCGTAAGAACAATGTTAAATTTAAAACCATTTATTTCGTTAAATAGGGTTAACCGTAGTCACAATACGCATCAGTTTTGCGTTTCACATTTTTTTAAAATCCCGTTTATTTGTCACGTATCTGACATTTTTGAACTTACCAAATTTGAACTTTTTTCCTTACACAATAAAAAAGTTATAATTAAAAGTGAAGTTTTTTTCAGAACTCAATTACAAAAGATGGATTTATAAAATGGTTTGAAATAAGGCAATTTCAAAGCGCTGAGCTGTAAGAAATTGCACTGTTTAGATACGGCTATAGGGTGAAGCGATGGAGTCGCCGGACGCTTTCTCTTTTACTGGAGCAGAACCATAAATCCCATAACTCAATTCCAGCACACGGACAAGGAGTCAATTAAAAATGGCTCTTTTTGTGTATTGTACTTTGTTATCCATCCTTAGCGGTAGCTATTTTGTCATAAGTAATAACTTAGTAACTTTGTTATGTTTTTACAGATTTTTGAGTGTTGTTTTTAGTTTTCTTACTTGTTTGCCTGTCTTTTTGTATTACGTTTGTGAGGACTTGGACGAATGAAAAAATATTTGATTGAGTGATTGCCATATTTGTGCTTAAAACCTGCTAGGTTAGACTTTCTTTTTAACCGAAGGCTTTCTTAAATTAAAAATATATCCCAGTCCCTCGGGAAGCTCCCGTATCCCGACATTTCTTAGGAATTACAGCCCCTTGACGTCGTACATCACTTTGCAATCCCTTCGTGGCGGTTGTTTAAGGGTTGGAAAGGAAGTTTACTTGAAATATTCTGCGAACCTAACGGTATTAAATATTAAATGGCATATCTCGTGTACGAAACGTCAATGCCGACAGACTACTTTTCAGGACCATTGTAAGTCGCCATTTATCTATAGGCCTATGTCTATAAACACAATCATTTAGATAAAATTTAAGTGTTTAAGATTTGGAAATAACTATTTCTTTAAAGCTCATGTTTTTATTCACACGTACCAAAATCTAAACATTCATTTTTAATTATAGTCTATGTGTCTGTCTGTTTGTTTGTCCGTGCTAATCTCAGTAATGGTTGAACCAATTTTGACGAAACTTTCATTTGCATGTAGAGGACTTTCAATCTAGGTTACTTTTTATCTAGAAAATATTACGAGTTCCTATTAAAAAATTGAACAATTATGAACAAATTAGGGGTTTACCCTCATCACTTTAAGCCAATTCAAGTGCTTCTGTCCTAATTAAACGCCATTCCGGGAAAATAAAATATCAGAGTGTACAATAATCTGTATTAGCTTCACCAGGAGTCGCATCGTGGTTTTTGAGCAAAGTGAGCATTGGTTTACTATAAATCTCATCATCTTTGGGGGATGTTCCGAATATATTACCCAACTAAAACGTTAGCTGACCTTTATTCCTCGACAGTGACATGAACTAGATGAGTTGGCACAACACCTCACTCCAACTTGTCTTCTAAGCAGATCTGTTCAATATCCCCCCCCACCCTCTGAGTATAATTCGATTTCCACATGTACGATTTTGATGCAATGTTTAGTTCATGCAGGTAATTTATCTAGGAAGGTTGTATGCTGTGTTTGATAAATATTGGTGCAATCCGTACCTTTCGTATACAAAATTGTAACTTGAAATCGATGCAGTAGTTGTCGAGTTATAAACATTTTTGTAATTCTGAAAAGTAAGACTTGCAAATGATTGATATATTTGGGAATAGTCTAAAAGTTTAGTCAACTAGATATCAAATTGTTAATGCCGTTGTTTTGAACAAATAGTTAAAACTATATCTATACTAAAATATTAGTATAATATTACTACTATATATTATAGTATATTAGTATATAATAATAAAGAGTAAAATTTGTTTGTTTGTTTGTATGTAGGGGGTAATCTCTGGAACTACTGAACCGATGGAAAAAATAGTTTTACTAATAAAAAGCCACACTATTCCTGAGTAACATAGGCCTAGAATGTTTTTATTCATTTTGATAAAAACATTTTTTATTTCAATATTGTTTGTAAATTTAGTTGGAAAAAATCTTAGGTTAGGCCTAGAGACTGATAAACCAACACATGTTTATGTATTACCATGTATTACCATGCAACCAATTGAATAATATAACATAAAACAGCTGTTTGCTCCAATATTTCCATTAACAACTGATTTCAAACTTTGAAGGAATTATTTTCGTTCCTTTTAGGGAACTTTTTAACTTTTAGGTTAGGTTTTTAAGGGTCTTCTATACCTTGCGTAAAACAGCAATATTATGCAGTTCGTAGGCCTACTAACGTGTTTTGGACGCCGTTTTTCAACCTAAAAAGTTGTGGAACATCTTAAATTGTTCTTAAAGGCTATGCGCTTTTGTCTTATATTTCATAATTGAAAGATACAGACGGCAACTCCTTTTAATCAGCAGTTTAACTGAGTAAAAATTTATGATTTTTAATGCATTTTTTGGGAATTTAAAGCAATAATTTCCATATTTTAAGCTAACACGTAAAAAATATAAAGCCTGTTTTTATAACTTAAAGTAGTTTCCTAGATTATTAATTTATAAATAGAATCCGAAACACGTATTAAGAATGCATGTTTCAATGATTTTGCGGTTTGAGTCAGACCTTTTTATTAAAATCATACTGTACACTCAGGAGTTTTCTTCAAGGTAAAGAAGAGCCTTAAAGTGTAGACCTGAGCCTCGCTGGTTCTTTTAACCTTTATTATAAGTGCTGTTAATATATATAAGAAATAATTTGATTTGAACATTTAACATTATTTACCATCTTAGCTTTGGAGTTATTATTAATCCTACACCTTTATTATAAAGAAAACTTTAACATGATTATGCGTAGGCTATAGACGTTCCAACGGGGTTGGAGTAAATAATAAAATTAACACACTTTATCACATATAACGTTTAGTACTCATTATTTATATATCAATACTCATAGGATAAAACGTTTTCTGTGAGAAACTGTTTTCCTTTTATTATACACTAGGCGCTCTACCCCATCTCGAGCCGCTCACCAACCACCCCACCAACTCGCGGTGGAGCAAATGGAAACAGATTACAGTACTGTGTAAGCTGATATTTTCATTGAAATTACGATAAATTGAGACAGAGGCACTTGGATTAAAACAAAAAATTAACCGATTCTAAATTTTCCAAGTAGGTTGCTATGGTAATAAATGTAAATGTTTTCAATACATGTGTGTTAGTTCAGTAAAGGTCCAACCTAAAATTTGTGATAAGGATGTTTATTCGAGTGTTTTTTCGTCCGTAAAACCCCTTATTTTGTCCATAACCTTTTTCAAATTTTTCAGTAGGAACCGTAAATATTTTCGTGATAAAAATTAGCCCAGATTAGTCTCTGAAAAGTCCTCTCTACATTCAAGGGAAGGTTTCGTCAAATTTGCTTCAGAAATTCCAGAGATGAGCCCGGACAACCAGAAAAATATGTATGTTTAAGTTTTGGTGATGAGTGAATAACCATATGAGCTTAGAAAAAAGGATTTATTTCGAAATTACAAACAGACACTATTTTTATTTGTATGTATAAATTTAGTGTTTCTTTCTCATAAGTCCAGTTCAAGTTTAATTTTTGTTGAATAAAAAACTCACTTTATATCATATGAACAAATAACAATAAAACAACGCATATGTATTATTTTATAAATTAACATGTTTAGGTATATCAACTAAATTATTAACCGTATTACAGAACTTATATAGAGACACTATTGCAGGAGTATGGAATAAAAAAGGGGTATCTGAATGTTTTGAAACACAAATGGGCCTAAAACAGGGATGTTTATTAAGTCCATTGTTGTTCTCATTTTTTTTTTGAACGACTTGCATGACACTCTTGGTGGAGGCTGTTGTTTTGATGGGTATTGGGTTCGTGTGCTACTTTACGCTGACGATGTGGTAATAATGTCACCAACGCCAGAGGGCTTACAGGATATGGTGGATAAACTAGAAACTTATTGCAGTACATGGAATTTAAAAGTAAATTTAACTAAATCAAAAGTAATGGTTTTTAGGAAGGGGGGTAAGTTAGCACTTAAAGAAAATTGGACGTTTGGTGACAAATCTATTGAAATAGTAAATAGATATAGATACCTAGGCATAGATTTAACTCCAAATTTATCGTTTGAAAACCATCACAAGGTAAAGCTAGCTTCGGCAAAAGCCACTATAAATAGCATTTGGTCTAAGTTTATAGGTTGTAAGCAGGTTCCATTATCTGTAAAGTTAACTTGTTTTAAAGCAGTTCAACGGGCAACAGTTTGTTATACAGCTCAAATTTGGGGATACCG
Organism: Philaenus spumarius; assembly: GCA_018207615.1. Classification (NCBI taxonomy): domain Eukaryota; kingdom Metazoa; phylum Arthropoda; class Insecta; order Hemiptera; family Aphrophoridae; genus Philaenus; species Philaenus spumarius. The sequence goes on from JAGFPH010001579.1 coordinate 36,036, forward strand.
TGAGTATAATACAGTAGAAAAAAAGTTGCGCTTCTTTGTCAAAAAATTATTGGGTTTGCCGTTAAACGCTCCAAATTATGCGGTGTACATTGAAACAGGACTTGATAAGTTGTATTTATTTACATTGAAGTTGCATATTAAATATTTACTTAAGGTATTTGCTATGCAAGATAGTAGACTACCTAAAATACTGGCTGAGCAGGTGTCTAAAGCTGATATCTTTTGGTACAGACAATGTAAACAATTAGGAGACAAATATGGAGTAGGTTTAGGCAAACGTTTACAATCTTAGAACTCGATGGAGTTAAGTCTTTTAATTGAGAAAATTAAAACGGAACAATCAGAAAATTTCTTATTGGCAGCAAAAGGGGGAAAGTACCACAGCATTTATGCAAATTTAAATTTACTTTTGGGGGAAAAAAGGTATTTTAAAAATAATTTTACAATAAGGGAAATAAAATGGATATTTAAGAGTAGGGCAGAATTAATCTTTTTAAATTATAAACCGTGGGTTCAAGGGGGAAATTTCATGTGTTCGTTGTGTAACATGGGAGTAAAGGAAGATGTTTTTCATTTTATTGCAGAATGTCTGATATTAGCCGAATTTAGAAAGTCTTGCTTTAATCGAAAGGTATTGTCTAAACCAGAGTTTGAGGAATTTCTTAATGGTAGGGATTGGTCAACTCTTTGTAGATTTGTTCAAAATGCATGGCGGTACAGATGGAGTCTTATACAAGAGTTTAATTTTTCTTAATGTTTATTTTGTTATTGGATAAAATTGTTAATTTTTTTGATAATTTTGTTATTAGATGTATGAATGGGTGTTAAAAATGACGACAAAAAATTATTAACTTGATGAATTGTTTATTTTGTTTCTTATAATTAATTGTGTGAATGTGTATACATATAATTTTAATAGAGTTTGAGTCTAGTGTTCTAAGAATAAGGGATGTTTAAGTTTACTCAATGGTATTTTGACAATATTAATTTGATAAATTGTTTATTTTGTTTCTTTATAATTGTGTGAATGTGTATACGTATAATTTGAATAGTGTTATAAGAATAAGAGATGTTTACTTAATGGTATTTTGATATATTTGTGTGTTTGTATATACATGTAGCAATGCAAGTTAAAAATGTCAACCTAACAGACGGCCGTATAGCCATTGTTAAAAAATATGTTAAAAATCTATGTTGCTGAAATAAGTTAACATTAATAAAGCATATGTTCTATTCTATTCTATATATATATACATATAAATATACATATATTTATATATATACTAACGCATATATATAAATATATATACACCATAACGCAATATATTAATAGTGCATATATATATATATATATACCATCAGCAAGGTTTCCGGGTTTAGACCGTGGTAGTGCCCCGTCTGTCTGGGATACAGGATCGATACATGGAGGCTGAAGGAATGGAGAGGTTGTTCAGACTATTAGGTTAGCAGATTATATAAATACTATTGCAAAATTACTGATTACACCTTTCTCCCTCCCCTCCACCCTCATCTCTCTCGAACTAGAGGAGATCTCTGCTTGCTTCACCCGCTAACCTCGTGTTTTTACAGGTAATATTTATCAAGATTAAGTTAAATATATTTTTTTAAACTGTTTAAAAAAAATGTTTTATTCTTATCCTTAAAATTCAAATAAACTATTGACCTTGAGTTTTTGAAAAACACACACACACAAAACAATATTTTGCACTATATTAACCTCTATCCTATACACTAATACGAGCAATCTCTGTTTGTTTGTACGAACAATCTCGAGATCCAGCGGAAGGATTTTGCTGAAAGTTTGGGATTAGAGACTTTTGGGTCTAAAAAATCAATTGGTGAAAACCGCTACCTCAGGAAAACTCGTATTTTTCTAAACAACTCATTTGAAAATTTAAATTTTTTAACATTGGGCTTATGGAGTTTAAAATCATTATATATGTTTATTGATCAGTAATCAGTAATCAGCTGTTTCCTATATTATTTCCATTATCAGCTGATTTTAAGCTTAAAAGAATTTTTTTCATTACTAACCTTTAAGATAGGTTTTTGTGGAGAACGACATCTGTTGAAGTATTTTTAATTAAAAAATACCGAGTGATGCTCGGTCGCCCAGGTACTAATTTGTATATTATAATTAGTAAAATGGGCGAAGGTATAAAAAAAGTCTCTATACAAAGTAGTCCTAAACTAAATTTAAAACAAAGGTTTATTCAGAAATTCGATAGTGCCAACTGACCGATTATAAGATGTAACAGATATTGGAATTATAATAAACTAAGTCTTTCTCGTTAATTTCTTTGGCCTAAATGCATAACACATCAGCAACAGTTTCATATAAATCGGATAAGTAGTTTTTAATTTAAACCATTACATAAAAACATTTCCTTTTTTTAGTACACCTTTTGACAAAACTGTATAGAAAAAAACTGCTTTCCTTCTGTTTACTGCGTTGTTGTGATAACTGTATAAATGCGTGTCTTTCTTTACTGCATTCACTTTGCATTAAATTTAAATTGCAGACAACTAGGTCATACTACTCCACCAATCTGTATTGCTTTCTAGGGCACACTACACGAGCTGTAGTTTATTTGTTTGACACCAGAGTTATGTCTGGTCGAGATTAGACGTTACCATGACAACTAGTCTAGACTTCCTGATTGAAGGGAAGTTCCGCCATCGAGTACTAACCCAACTCTATCCCTACCTTTAAACGTCGATTGAATCACGAATTAGTATTTTAATAGTGTATTCATGATATGAGGATTTGTCAATCGTATCATTTTATTGTTAGTCCCACTTTTAATTGGAACAAGGAAGTGAAATAACTTTGTCATCTTTTTACGTAACCTATTTGTTTATAAAGTTATGAGAGTTTTTATTGTAAAAAGTGGTAATATGGAGGGAAATATAAATGTAGGCTACATTTATCTAGACTGTGTAGTATGGTCAATAAAAACCAAAATCAAATGCCCTTCTAAGAACCATTTAAAAAGTCGTATGGACATCTAGCCCCTAAACAGTGGAATAAATTGCCTTTTGAGGTTGACACTGCTAAATCAGTTTTTATTTTTCTAAAACTACTCAGATTTTTTCTCCGAATCTTGAAAGTGTGAAAAACTGGGGTAATGATACACAATGTATTGGTACTACCTTATTCGCGTTTTGGTTATGAATGGTAAGTGGTACTTTAATTCAGTTAATTTTCATTATATTAAGTTAATCTGCATTTTAGTATTTCCTTGCCTTCCCGAACAGCCCATCCGTCCCAGTGACCTCGAAAGGTAATGTGTGGTGGTCTGAGATTTTAGCCTTACGATCATAGTATAAGACAATGGCCTGAAGGATATCTGACAGTGTGTGGGGCCCTTAAGGAGGCCTATTGCACAGCCTAAAAGGAGGGCCTATTGTTTTGTAGCACGGTTCTGGTTTAAGTTGTTTAGTTAGGGTTTAATGATTAAGAAAAAGTTTAAGGTTATGTATTAGTTAAGAATGTTGTTTTCTGTTTATATTATACTCTCCGAATGTTTTTCTTTATAAATACATCAGCTGTTTACTTTGCGTAGGGTGCAAAGTAAACAGTTAACGTAGGCTAAAGTAAAACAAAGAGGTATAATTACTTGACGCTGAACATGTGTAGTTTAGTTTGCTCAATGCTGCGAGTGTCCAAAAACGAATTTTACTAAGTAGCTGTAGGAAAAGAGAATTAAGAGGAGGGTCCCCTTTTCCCCTCCTCTCGGGACACATTCCTATATTGAGGCTACTGTAGAAATCTAAAACCGGATAAAACTATTGTATTGAAATGTGTATATCAATGCTATCTATCAGCGCAATCTAATAAGTCAAACAAGAACGACATGAAGAACATACAACCCCAGATCACACTCCCAATTCTTGAAAAAATCACACTAGAGTTAGGTATAGAGGATGTAAGTACAGTATGTATGTATAATCTGTAAATAATATTGTAAGTACTAAAAAATAAATGTCTTTCAATTTAAATTATAATAACATTTAGTTTGACTTTGATATTATAACACCTTAACCTTATTTTTTCCACCATTCGTTTAATATACTTTTCCCACATTTTCTGGATATTTAAAAAAAAAATTATTTTTAGAAAATTTGTATACTAATTAGGCCTCAAGGGTAGGTGTAAACTCACAAAACGTTTTTCCGCAGCGAGCGGAAAGAAACAGCGCGTGAGTCAGAGTGGGAGGCTGTGTTACAATAAAAATCTACTAACATATTTCGTACACTCAGGCAGCTATTTAACGTCTTCGTGAGTAGACCAATTTCCCAAATAGTTGGTTGAAACTATGAAATATATAAAATTCATTTTGGAAAATCGGTCAACTCACGTCAGCGGTTCAGCTGAGTGGTCGAAATATTTTATCTTCTTTTTCTTACTTTTCTTTCCATTGCCTTTTTAGGGATATGTACCTTAAAAGAAAAAAAGAACCCTTAAAAGATCACTTGTTTTACTGAGTTTCACAGTCGGCTTTCTCCCTGACGACCACATAAGATGATATTGTGATGATATTATTTCAAAAAAATTCTAATAATCAGTATTCAACCAACGTTCGTACTGAACGTAAATACAGGGTGTCAATTAAGTCTGGGACCGGTTTAATATTTCGTATTTAAGGAAAATTTGAAGGTAGATGTGATTTTGGAACCTACTCTATGTAAAAATACTAGATTAAATTTACCTACTCTATGTAAATTTTATTAAGATTTAAAAAATGTATCCGCCATCTTGGATCCGCCATTTTGAAAGTAATTTTGTTTTTTTTTTAAATAGGAAGGTGGTCATGTGATACATCATTTCGATGTAGAATTTCAAGAAAAAACCAACGGTGAAATTTGCACGTCCATATTTTTAACCGATTAAAAATGGCGGCCAAAAAACAACGAAATCTTGTTTTCCGATTTTACCCCATTTTGCTGTACTATTTTTGTTTTAATATTAATTATTATTCTTATTGGATTCAGAATTAAATAAGCTTTCAAACGATATGTCATACAACGATATTTGGTTGAACCACTCGAAATCAATTTTGAAAAAAATCAAAATGGCTGTAACTCAAAAATTTTAAATAGCCTACTCCCAAATATCGTTGGGAGTATATCGTTTAAAAGCTTATTTAATTCTAAATCTAAAAAAAATTATAATTAGCATTAAAAAAAAAAAAATAGTACAGCAAAATGGGGAAAAATCGGAAAACACTGTTTCGTTGTTTTTTGGCCGCCATTTTTAATCGGTTAACGATATGGATGTGAAAATTTCACCGACCGTTTTTTCTTGAAATTCTACATCGAAATGAAGTATCACATGACCACCTTGCTGTTTAAAAAAACAAAGTTACATTCAAAATGGCGGATAAATCTTTTGATATCTTAATTAAATAGTATTTTTACATAGGTTTCTCAATCACATCTACCTTCACATTTTCCTTATATACAAAATATTAAACCGTACCCAGACTTAATTGACACCCTGTATGATACTCGATACTGTAGTGTGGGGTATCGGTTTTTAGTTACTTCTCTCCTATTTTATAACCCTAGCCTATCAGTAAACATGGTATAAAGTTTGTATACTACTTGACTCAATGTTTTCATTCGACAAATCGTTAATACAGCCCCCCCCCCCCCCCCAAAAACTTTCGTATGTTAGAATACAATTAGGATGGAAAGTTTTAAATTTTAAATGAGGAGTCACATACAGAAGTCAAAACTGACAAGCTTCTTACCGGTTTATACACATGTTTAAAACTTTCTCGCATAGCTTTGACAATATCACTCCTAATCAGGTTTAATAGTTTATTCATTTGACAAAAACTGTGTAAAAGTGTATAAGTCTGACCTACAAAACTATTATTATTGTATTTATTACAATAGCAACCAATTGCAAAAAACATTATTGCCATAGCAACTAACTAAAGAGGTGGGGAGGGAGCAAGAGGTTCTAGAGTCACACTAAGTGCCAGTCTATAAAATATGCAGTACATTTGGTCCTCTATTCCGTTTAACTCAAACACAATAAACAATATTACAAACTATATACTTATGTCCTAAAATGTAGCCTAAAAAAAAAAAAAAAAAAAAAAAAATAAATAAATAAGTAATTTGATCACGCAGTTGAACACATTTCCAAATTTAAGTTTATATGTTTCAGGGTTTCACCCAACTATTTGCGAAAGTGGTCTACTCACGAAAGCGCTGAATAGCTGCTTAAGTGTATGAAATATATTGGGAGAATTGGTTACTCAGCCTCCAGCCTTAAGTAACATAAGTCTACTTAAATTATTATTACAATTTTGTGTAACCTTTGTCTATTTTACTAATTTTAATGTAATAAACGGTACCAGGAACTGGCACATACTTTCTCCCAAACATATTTAAATTATTAAAGAGATTCATTGTTACTTGTAGGGTGGGGTAGAAGAGGTGATTTTTTATTAAAGTTGGAGATTAACTAATAAATATTATTATTATTATCTAGAGAGAAAACTATTCGATAGATTTCGAACAAATTTGCACCAAACAAGTCAATTAGGTCTTTATAGATGCACGAAAAAAGGTTTTGACAAATTTTGAAAAAACAACCCCCTTTATGGCCAAAAACCCCTAAAAATCAGTTATTATTATTATTATTAGCTAAAAAAGAATTTTTAGAAAGATGCGGTTTTTTGCATATGGTAGGGCACATTAAAGGCTACAAATAAACCAAATTTATCAAAATCGTTAGAGCCGTTTTTCTATAAAAAAATTATAACTTTTGGCCAAAAAGGGGGTTGTTTTTCAAAATCGTTCAAGACCCTTTTTCGTGCGTCTATACAGGCCTACTTGACATGTCTGGTGCAAATTTAGTTGAAATCGATCGAATAATTTTCTCTCTAGCTTTGTATACATATAGACATACAGACATACATACAGACAGACATACATACATACAGACAGACATTTGTAAAAACCACTTTTTTGGACTCATGGGGTCCCAAAACGGATATTTCCACAAAAATCTCAATATCGATTTTTTTGCGATCACTATACTTTCTCTATACTATAGTATAGTGAGAAAGTAATAAAAAGTACAGTTTTAATATTCAATACAAATAGCAACCATTACACAAAATATAACGGCCTTAGGTAATTTTTCAGTTAAATATTCTTCAAAACTGACCTCATATTTTATAAAATAAAAGCAAACATACAAACACCACAGAAATTATTTAAAAAAGTTTATTATAATAATTCAAATATTTGTTACACCTTATAATGGGTCAGTTGGCTCTATCGAATTTCTGTATAAACCCAATTATTTGCTGTAAATTTAGTTAAATCAGACCAAGTAGTCAGATACTTTCTAATTAAGTATTATTAATTTTATTATAATTTAAATACTTATATCCAGACATTCTTTTTATACCTTCGCCTATTTTACTAATTGTAATATGCAAATTATAAAGGTCAACACATTGCAAAATATTGTTTTGTGTGTGTGCATTTTTAGAACACTCAAGGTTAATAATTTATTTTAAGTTTAGACCAAACAATAATGAAATATTTTGTAAACAATAAAAAAAAATCTTGACAAATATTACTTGTACACGGGGAATTGGCAGGCGAAGCACGCATATATTTCGAGTAGATGTATTATTCAGAGAGAGAGGGAGGGAGGAAGAGAGGGGGGGAGGGAGAGAGAGAGAGAGGTGGGGGTGGAAGGAGAAAGGTGTAATCAGTAATTTTGCAATAGTATTTATATAATCTGCTAACCTAATAGTCTGAACAACCCCTCCATTCCTTCAGCCTCCATGTATCGATCCTGTATCCCAGACAGTCGGCACTACCACGGTCTAGACCCGGAAACCTTGCTACATTATGTTATTATTGACATTATTACACATTAGGGGAAACCCTTGCGTGCTCCGCACGCCAACCCTGTCGGAACCTTCTTTAAACATTATTATGTTATCTTTTCTTTATAATAAATGTGTGGGATTAATAATAACCCCAAAGTTAAGATGGTAAATAATGTTAAATGTTTAAATCAAATTATTTTGTATATTTTAAAACAGCAGCTATAATAAAGTTTAAAAGTACCAGCAAGGCTCAGGTCTACACTTTAATAAAAACCTAACCTAAAAGTTAGAAATACAAATAATTGCTTCAAAGTTTAAAATCAGCTGTTAATGGAAATTTTGAAGCAAAAAGCTGTTTATATCTGTTATTTTATTCAATTGGTTGCTATGGTAATAAATGTAAATACATGTGTTGGTTCATCAATCTAGGCATAACTTAAGATTTTTTCCGAAAAAATGTACAAATATTGTAATAAAAAACAAATTTTACCTCTTTATAATATTAGTATAGATTAATAAATTATACCTGTTTTTTTAACATCACTTACTGACATCAACCTTTAGTAACTTTCTTCAAATTCAATTTTAACCTAATATGACATTTTTGAGTTTTTCCATGGGAAAAATCAGCTATGGAGTGTCTCTTATGGTGAGACCTAAGGTTAGTGAGCATAGATCATGCTCCCAGAACACGTTTTGGGGCGTCATTAAAAATTGTATATGTGTTCCCATACTAACCGTCGCATTTTGTGTCCGAGTTTGTCCATATTTGGTACACGTTGGTTTTGTAAGTCCAGACGAGTTCGCCAAAAAGTCCAACAATAGGAAGCACTTTTTTTGACGGAAGTATACATTTTTTGAAATGTTTAAAAATGGATGAAAATTCGAGGGCTCACTCCCAGTCAAAACAGCCGATTCTCATAAAAAGTTTAGCAACTCATGTTTGTTGAATGCATTTACATTTATTACCATAGCAACCAACTTGGCTAATTTAGAATCAGTTACAAATTATTCTTCACAGCCAACTGTTTGATTTAGGTTAGGTAAAAGCAAACACAAACAAAAATCAACGAACAATGCTTACTGTATTATAATTTTTAAACGTCGGGTGTTACATATTATGTTGTTTAATTATTTGGTAGCTTATCAAAAATTGTTTGAAAATACTTATTGATTATTTAAATATTAATGGTGGCGTTACAAATCGCACCGTAATTATAATTATTGGGGATGGTCGTGTCTATTTCGATTTCTAACTTCATTATTATGGATAGGTCACCACTAGATATCTACCAACCTACTGCGATCCAAGTGCCTCTGTCCTAATCAATTGTAATTTCCGTGAATATATCAGAATATACAGGGTGACTTTTGTGTCCTGGCACACCTGGATATAATTTAAACGGCCTGAGACATCAATGTGAGACTTCGACCATAGATATTATAACATTTCTTTTACTTTTTTAGGTGGTTAAACATTTCGCCCCCCTATTTTAAAGAGGGGAAACTTAAAATTTTCAAATGCAAACCTCCATCATGTGACCCCTCATTCAAATCAAATGGCGCAAACTAGAGGTCTCTATGTTGCCCCTATCAAAAACTACAGCCATTCCAAAATACGGGCGAAGTACTTCCCAAAGTTATAAAAAAAAAATAAGTTTTTCAACTCCTCATCTATGCAAACATCATAGAAATAAAGAAAAGGTTAATTTAACAGAGTAAAAGACTATTTACAATAATAAAATAAATTCTTAAAACAGTTACCTGTTTTAATGTAGCAGGTGTTCAAACTGTTCACCTTCGTTCGGCTCTTTGTCAGTGTGCTAGCCGTGTGTAAAAAGCTCAGACAGCGTTAAAAAAAAATTCTCTAGGAATGGTTTGAGACAAGTGTAAAATTTTCTCAGTTAAGTCATGTTGGCTTTGTTTGGTACTCCAGGTATTTCATGTAGGCCCAAAAGAAGTAGTGGATTAAGGTCAGGAGACCTTGCTGGTCATTCCGCAGCGCCCCTTCGGCCTATCCACCTTCTTGGGAAGACGTTGTTTAAATATTGTCGTACTTCATGGCCATAGTGTGGTGGTGCTCCATCTTGTTGTAACGAAATGTTCTGTGCTTCTCGTCCAAACATATTTTGAAGTGCAGGCACTATCTGGTTTTGAAGCATCTCTAAATACTTCACAGAATTTAAATTTCCATCAATTATAAATGGACCGACCATCAATGTTATCGACCATTACTGTCCAAACATTAAACTTTGAAGGGCGTTGTGTATGAGCCTCAACATACTAATGTGGATTTGTATCTGTCCAGTAACGACAATTGTGCCTATTGACGATACCGTTGGTCATGAAAGTGGCTTCATCACTAAAAACCATTTTGTTCAGTAACTCAGGTTCAGCGTCTACTTTGCCCAACATTACATCACAAAATTCAACCCTGCTGTCATAGTCGTCTTCACTAAGCTCTTGTACAAGATGGACTTTAAAAGATTTGAATTGATTAACTTTAAGAATTTTTCTTACCAAAGATTGACTGATGTCAGCTGTTCTCGTAGATAAGTGGGGATTTTCAACAAAGGACTGCATAACATCTAATGATTTCTCTTCATCAATTGGAGGAGCCCTTCCTGGATTGGGTCTGTCTTTAACAGAATGTGTCTCATTAAACCTTTGAATAATTCTTGCCACCGTAAACCTCGTTATGGGATTGATTCGGTTCGGAAACTCCTCATTGAATAAGTCTGCTATTTCACTGTATGATCTCTTACGGTCCCCATAACCTCTCATCATTCGTTCAATAATTCGTTCAAACTCAGAACCTTCCATAATAGAAATAAAGTAGGACACAAGAGAAAGTCCTAAGTAGATTGTTGAAACTGGTAAGATAAGAACACGGGACATTCCAAAGCATGTTGACTTAATGTAACTAACAACAGAACAAGGAAATAAATTATTTTACTATTGTAAATAGTATTTTACTCTGTTAAATGAACCTTTTCATTCTTTCCATGATGTTTGCATTAGATAAGGAGTTGAAAACTAATTTTGTTAATAACTTTGGGAAGTACTTCGCCCGTATTTTTGAATAGGTTTAAAATAAGGTGTCACATGATGGAGGTTTGCATTTGAAAATTTTAAGTTGCCCCTTTACCCCCCTTTAGAATAGGGGGCGAAATGTTTAATCCCCTAAAAAAGTTAAAGAAATGTTATAATAGGTATGGTAAAAGTCTCGCATTGATATCTCAGGCCGTTTAAATTATATCCAGGTGTGCCAGGACATTAAACTCACTCTGTACAATCATTTGTTTGAAATTGCTGTGCCAGCGAGCAGAGGCGGGAGGCCCTAGTACTTACTGCTCAGGCTGCCTTTCTATAACTACATGTTCTACTGCTATTTATTACTTAACCCTATAAGCGTCAGGCCTATTACTGCTAGATATAACTCTAAGCGTCAGTCACTTTTTCACTGCTTGAACACATTATCATTTAAACATCTATAAAATGTATCCTATTTATGTAAAGTGTACACTATTATACATTTTATTGTTTAGGAAAGTATGAAGAAAATTTCTGTGTAGATAAAATATTTTAAAAAAATTTTCTCTAACTTATTTTGCGTTTTGAACGGAAAACAAATTAAATTGGTAAACAAAAGTTTCAAATGTAGGGCTCTTGGAAAAATAGGAAAAAAAATTTAATTATAAATCCAAATCGTACAAAATGTAGAAAAAACATTTCTTTACATAAAACAATTCAAAAAAATTACTTTCTAAAAAAAACAATGTTTTGGGGTAAAATAACCAAAATGAGCAATTTGCAAAAAATTACCTGTTCATATTAAAAACTCTATATAATGTAGCCTATTCAAGTAAAGTGTATACTATTATATATTTTCTTGTTTAGAAAAGTATGGTTAGCATTGCTATACAAAATAATTTTTTTTTTAATTTCTAAAACTTTTTGCTTTGCGAACGGTAAAATAAATAAATTTTTAAACCTAATTTTCAAAAGTAAAGGTTTTGGAAAAATAATAAAAATTATTTAATTATAAATACAAAATATGCAGGTCTCGATCTATGCAATGACATAACTAACTTGTTTGTCAGACAATATTTAGTCTATGATAAGGTAAGAGAAAAACTCCGTTTATGTTTTGCTGTCACGAGACAGACTAACGCTTTTGTCATGTTTTGAACTTTTGTGTATTTTGTTCGAGATAGTTATAAGACATAGTGTAATAAACAATATACCAAATTAATCGTGAGAATGTCCTGAGTACAATGATATATAATATGATATACTTACTATTATTTTTGATGCACCAATTTTGATTTAAACGCATCAACGAGAATTCTCGTTGCCTGACACTCGGATGCCGGTATGTAGCCGAACGCAATCGACGAGAATTCTCGTTGCCTGACGCTTATAGGGTTAAATAAACATTTACTGATTTTGTTTTTGACTAATTAGCGTGATTTTTGTGATTAATGAACTCTATTAATTCGGCCCTTCAGTTATGCCCTGCCATCGATCTAAATGGCCGGTGTATGGTAGCCGTTGTTTCCCACAAAGTTTCTTCGTCCAAGTTTCAACAAAAAGGTCATTAGTTGATTATTTCATTGCTCTATGAATTAACATTTGAAAACTATTGGGGCACACAGTTTCATTATTTCATCAAATATTCTTTGGGTTTATCGAGTCCCGTACCCGACTCTAATTCTCCGTACCCGACTCTAGTCTGGGTATACCGACTCCTTATTTTTAAGTAGAGGAATTTATATTTATATTTACGACAATGCACGGGTTTTTAAAATTGTCAATCAGAAAAAAACGGCTTTCATCTCGTCGGGCAACGATAACAAAACACAAGTGTCTGCAATCCCATTTCCTCTAAAATGTATTTCCGAGATAAAAATAAAAATAACATCCCCGATTGTTTTGATTTAAGGGAGGGTTTGTTTAAACTGAACTAGGGGGAGGAATCATCATATTTAGCAACCCTTGTCATCGTTAACGCTGGAAGGGTTGTTTTAAAGGGGTTGAAAAATCTCTACCATACAACATGCGATGCTAAATACAAGCCGCGTCTATACAGGACACGCGCTGAATGATTTAAGTATTGTTAATTAAACAACAACATATTTTCTCGAATAACTATTACTTAATTTACTAGTGGATCCAGCAGTGCTTCTCTTTGCTTACTTTTAGTATATATATATATGATTAGATTAAATTATCAACACAGTTTTGTGTGTGTAATGAAAAATAAATTTTGAAGTCACTTGTGGTTAAAATAAGATTATTATGATCAGGGCATTCGGTCACGCGCGTGTAAACATAATTAATGTTTAATGTTAATGTAATTTATTTTATATGGGTGGCTATCCCATTTAATCATTATTTAATTTTGGTTTTAGCTATCCGATTTAATAATTTTTAGTACAAGTACTTCCTGGTCGTCTCAAACTCATAAAAAAAATAATTTTCGCCTTCGTCTTCGTCAATGACATAGGTTGTGTCGAAACTAGTCAGACCCAGTAGCAGTAAATAATGGTCCAGGAAATAGGATTCAAAGAAATGAACAATTTAATTACTTTGAATTAAGTAATCGAACTGTAAACGGTTTTTATATCACTTAAGAATATTACACAAATTTAGCTGTAGTTTTTAGTTGAGTAGTTTTTGAGCATGTAGAAAAAGTAAGTGTGTGGATTATTATTTAATTTTAAGGGTAGTTATCAATTTTATCCTTTTGACTTAAGTAATTAAATTGCTAATAATGCTTTGTATCACTTAAAAATAGTAAAATATATTTTTAGTTTTGCAGCTTTTAGAAAAATAGTTTAATTTAGATTTATTGAATGTAGCAACCACATTTCAAACCTTTAGACTGTAGTAATTGTTACGTCGAAACACTCCTGGCAATCATAAACTGAACTGTGAAATGTTTAGTGAAATCAATGGAATAGGTTTTGAGTCTGTAGAGCACAAAGATACATTGTTTTTGACTTTTCCTGCATATCTCGGTTATATTTTCCCCTGTAAAATTGTCACTATCGGCATCTAACTCTTACCTAAGCATTTCATCCATTTCACTATAGAACGTAAATGTTCATCTTCCCATCTAATCATCTTCAACTAAAAAAGTAACAAAAAACTGAACACAACCTTAAAGAAACACGCTAGTACAATACAAAATTAAAACTAGTACATGAGCCAAACCCGAAAATGAAGGTATTTGGTACCACCTGGGGTGGCAAATGCTGACTATGTTTTTTTGTTCAGTTTTATATGTAGATCAAGAATATATGTGATAGCAACGCCAAAGTAGTAGCTTTATGTGAAAAAACGTACTTTTTTAAAAAAAACTTGTGTTTTCCTTCATAAATTTGAAAAAGGTACCAGTAAAAGTGGCATATGCTAACAATGTTTTTTTTATAGAGTTTTGTATGTAGATCATGAATTTTTATGATAGCATGATCTATGCAGTAGCTTTATATATATATATAAAACTTTTAAGTTGAAAATTTGCAAATTTTAAACTGAAAATATTGATTTATGATCCATACATTTGTAAAACAAGCTCCAATTTAAAATTACTTTTAGTAAATAATTTTTCTTTGTTTATTATCTAAATAAAAGCTATTTATACTTTTTGTAGTATGTCTTACCGTTTAGGCGTAAAATGGACTGGAGTGCGCCTCTGCTCAAGGCCGCGCTATACTCAAGTGCGGCCTAGGCCGGCTCCGCATACAGATAGAGCGCGTTACCCCTTGTTAGAAACGCCATAAATGATTAGCATTCATAATTTTTTATCTGGTTAAACGTTTATATTTGAGAACAAATACAGGCTAAACAAATTTAAAGCTGTTGATTTTATCTTGTTTATTTCACACATCCGTATTATCTCACAGAAATTAAATGCAACTAATATTAAATACAAACTACACATAGACATACTATACTCGTCCATTCATTAAATCATTTTTATTTTACAATATTTCATCTCCTTCTTCATCGTCTGAGATTGACGTAACTGCCTGTTCGTCTTCTTCGTAATTTTGTTGGTTTTCACAAGTGGTCAATTTACAAAGTTGGGTGCACTTTAAATTGTGCACAATGCAAGGGCATCTGTCTTGAATACAACTTTTTATTGCACTCACATGATATCATCTCAATGATAGCTTGAGGTGCTGACAGACCTTCCACCCAGTCAATGCCTATTTCTTGTCCTTCAACAGTATCTTTTTTAATCCAACCATTGCCGATAGGACTTGGTATTTCAGTGGTTTTCAAGGAATATTTCCAAACTGCTGTCTGATAGTTGACCCGTATGGTGTGTTTTAGCAGGCAGTCTTCACAAGGCGGTAACTAGTGGGGCTCAACTTCACCTTTTTTGGAACAAAACATTTTATACCTATACTGGTTGACTGTATTTGTTTCCTGTTTGCCTCCATAGAGTTTACAGACAAACTTTTGTAGATGGTGGGCAAGTTCATCAGACACAACCCAGTCATTTCCTAGCTATTTAAATATTCTCTTGTATTCATTGTTTCCTCGTACAATTTTAAGTGCTTTGATTTTCCCAAAAATCTCTAACAGTGTCGCATCCTGTGAACGCGTACAATCCAAGTAAGGAATCGCACATGTCTTGGCCCCAATAATCCGCAATCTTTTTTACATCCAAAATTCTTAATATTGACTGAGTTGCACATTCTGATACATTGGTACTTTTATTTTTGAACAAAAAGCTAAGCCTAACATTAGAACATCTGTGTCTTCACAACACAAGATAATGGCATTGAAAGTACTGGGTACATGGGCAGCATGGAGGATTAATTTTGTATCAGCTTTTTCTTGGAATAATCGCAGTTCTTGTACTTCTTGCACTAAGTGTTCAGTCAACTTCAAACAAGTATTACTGTAACTGACATACATTTCTTTTTTGTTTAAGCGTTGCCTTACCGACTCCTGACTCCAGTAATGTACAAAAAAATATGAGCTGATTTTTGTTTTTGCCATTTTTCAAAAAGCTGCCGAATTGCTTGACCTTGGGCACTACTCTTAGACTTAGAAACTGAAGTGCCGCTTGTTGTCCTCTGGCAACTCGTTCTGCTGATTTTATAGACATTTCACGGTACTCATCAAAAATCACATCAACTCGTGCACTGGTTGCCGCTTTGTGTAGTACCCGATTCAGAGCTATATCAGCAATATCACCAATCGTCATGTTGTATACTTTAAGCCTATGTACTAGAGCCATACCATCTATTAAACATACTGAACGCTGAGGAATATGTTCAGCAAGCTGTAAATTCTTCTCAAGTTCTCTACCCAGTTGTGCTTTGTTGGTTTTCCAACAGGCCATCACAAGAAGCAAGCGACCAAGGAAGGGGTAACAGAGGATGCCTTAATACTTGTTCCATGTCTACTGTTCTACTTCGAGGCAGTAGCAGCATTTGCGCAAACAAATTTCTATCAGCCCTTAGAAAGGTATCGATACCTGTACTTTTCTTAACTTTTTTGATCATTGTTAGATCTTTGAAGGTTTTCAGGTTTGGTTTTTTTCTGCCTGTCGTGGAACTTTACATTTGAAGGTCCTGGTTCTAATCGTTCTGTTTTAAACTTTTGATAGGCATTCTCTCCATTTACTTGTGCTTCAAGTAAGTCATGTTGTTTGTTATGGGGTGCAACAGCTCCTGTTGATATAATTAAGAGTTGTTCTTCGGTACTAAATGGATTGATCCAACTGTTTCTTAAGATGTCAACCATGGCTACAACATCCTGTTCATCCCTGATAATTCGTGAAGTATATAAATCTACACGATCACAAGCACCTTTGGCAAATCCAGCCATTTCCCTCAGGTATCGTAAAAAGGTTGTTCTGTATTCAGTAGTCAAATAATACCTTTGTACGGCTCCTGGTTTCAAACTCAACCCTTTTGTTCCTCCGGCTGTCTGTGTGTCCTTATTCACAGTTTCTTCTAATGCCTGATCCACTGGTTCTACAAAACGGATTGTTACTGCTCATCGGCACAGAAAATCCTCCAGACTCCATATAGCTATGAACATCTGGGTGTTCATCTGGTAAATTTGTCATATGACTATAGTACACTGACATGTACTTAGCATAGTTCAATGCATCTTATGCAAAACACCATGGAAGCATTTCACGAACAGATGCTAAATGAAGCTTCCAGCCCCCTTCTCGTGATACTCTAATCATACACAGCATTATTTGTACCATATCCAAGTACGACACCCAAAAACTTGAAAGAGGTCCATTGTCATTTCTTAAATACTCTAAGTACTTATGAAAAGCTGTATATACACTGAACTGTAAGCTGGGAGTTGTATAGTTTCCTTGTGGTTTTCGGCAGTTATGTCACTTGAAAACTCCGTAATGGATTCCATAGCCGAAGAAACTTTATCTTTGATATCAGCATTCTCTGACTCAACCCAAGTTTGGAAACCAAACCACACCATATATATAAAAGTAAGAACGTAAAATTAAAATGGGTACACTCATGAAGATTCAAAGTTAATCTTATTTATACATCTAATGATAAGAGCGGTTTGGAGGACTGCACACTTGAGGTGCACTTACGATGTTTCCAAACGTGAAGCCGGAATGCACTGCCGTCCATTTTACGCCTAAACGGTAAGGGCTACAAAAAAAAAAAGGATATGTACATTTATTTTAGATATAGTACAAATGAACAACTTTTATTTGAAACCTTTTTTAATTGGGGTGCATTTTCCAACGGTATTGATCAAAAAACAATATTTACAATTAAAAATTTTAAAGTTTTCAACTAAACAGTAATTTTTCTTATAAAAAGCTACTTCATAGATCATGCTATCATACAAATTCGTAATATACGTACAAAACTATATAAAAAAAACATTGATAGCATGTGCCACCTTTACTGGTACCTTTTCAAAATATTTTCAGGGAAAATCTATTTTTTACCACTAAAATAACATTTTTCTTAGATAAAGCTACCCTTAACCCATTGCTATCACATATATTATTGATTTATACATATAACTGTATAAGAAAAACATAGTCTGCATTTGCCACCCCAGGTGGTACCAAAAAAGTAATTGGCTCACGGACTAGTAGCCAACCGGCTGGTGCAACTGAGCAGTTACAATCAAAATTGAGATAAACAATTTATTATTTTCTTGCATTTCTTTCCGTATATTGCACAACATTGAATAGTGTTTCATTAATATGGTTCTTTTTCTACAGTATACGTAAAAAATCCAAATATTAAAAAAAAAAATGGAATTGTTTTTCTGAACTTCCGATAATTGGAAGTTGGACTCCAAAGGGCTAAGTAATAGTTTTGTTGAGGTTTTGGCGAATTTAAGTAATATTGCTGCCTTCGCCCTTTAAAATTATGCAGGTTCTCCTTAATCTTTATTATAAGTCCTGATGCGATACTATACATTTGATGCTATAATTAATCCTTACACTTTTATCTATACATATAAATAAAATTGAAGTGTCTGTGATTACGAAATACATTATTCTTTCTAAGCTCATATGGTTATTTACACGTTACCAAAACCTAAATACGCATTTTTTAATTTTTTGTCCATCTGTCTGTTTGTTTGTCCGGGCTAATCTCCAGAATTGTTGAACCATTATTGACGAAATTTTCAATTGGCTACATTTTATCACGGAAATATTTACGATTCCTATTTAAAAACTGGAAAAAAATTAAAAATTATGGCGTTATAAGTTGATTTGGATAAAAAACTTAAGAAAATTGTATGTTATGCCTATATCGAACCAAAACATTTAAATTTATCACTATAGCAACCAACTTGGAAAATTTAGAATCAGGTAATTATTTTTCACAACTATCTGTTTTTTTTAAGTGTTAGGTAAAAGCAAACACAAACAAAAATCAACGAAATATGCTTACTGTATTATTAATTAAACATCTGGTATTACATATTATATTGTTTCCTTTACTTGTCACTATCAAAAATTGTCTGCAATGTATGTTGACTATTGATTATTTTAATTTGAATAGTAATTCCAATTTTTGGGGATGTTGCATGTCTATTTCGCTCTTACATTATGTATAGGTCACCGCTACCCCCATTACCTTAACACTATACAAGTGTTCTAACCAATCATCATTACCGTGAAAATACCAGAATAAAAAATAATCTGTTTGCATTTGCTTCGCTATGGGGGGTTTTCCCTAAAGTTTCCACTTTATACTATACAGGTAATAGTTATGACTTTCCATAGATCACTAGGTGGAGAGTTGTGTTTACTAACGGTCAGACTTAATCAGCCGTTACTTTCGACACATGTTGCACAATTAAAACCGGCCGTTAACTTAACGAACCGGAACTATGACCAGTGCACCGACACTTAGCCTAGGCCACATGTCGCGCCGCGTCAACTCGTGTTACCAAGTAATTAGAGTTTCCTTTGTATAAAATGATGGTTTTAATTTGGAAATTTAGGTTTTCTGTATATTATACAGGTTCAGTATAACAGTTTCAACTGAAACCGCACATAGTTCGCATATAAAGGATATAAGGAAATAATTTCTTTTCAAAACACAGTATCACAGACAGTATTCTGGTGGATGCGAGTAGTTTTGGAACGAAGTTCCTTAACGTAGGTTGCGGTAGGAGTTAACAAATAGAAAATGTAATGCGTAACGAAAAAAAGTGTTATTAAATGGTTGCTATGGCTATGACAAAATAAATATATTAAAATACGAGTAACGAAAAAGCGTTACCAAATTGGTTGCTATGGCAATGAATGTAAATGTATTCAAGAAACATGTGTTTTGGTTCATCAATTTAAATTAAGAGACGATCAGTTCCGTCCGACGTGGTTCAGATACTATCCCCAAGCGCTGAAATACATTCAATACACATAAAATGTTCGTTCATCAGTCTAGGCCTAACATAAACTTGTTGTATGTATATTTAATTTATTTTGCCTGATTTAACGGCAAAATATATAGGCCTACAATAATTTTAAGTTAGGCCTAGAAAGTAATTTTAAGTCTAGGCCTAACCTAAAAATATTGTATGAATGTTGCCAATAAGACAGGTAAAATAAATTAAACATACACACAATAATTTTAGGTTAGCCCTAGACTGATTTGATGTTTATTCAATGAATGGACATTTAACTGTGTTTACCATCTTAGCTTTGGTGTTATAATTACTTCTACCCTTTATTATATGAACATTAAACGTATAGAAACAGTAAATCTATATATTAAAAAAAAACCTGCTTTTTATTCACTCACTTCCTGAAGTTAATACTTAAACCGATTTTGATGATTATTTTTTTATTTAAAAGATAATTTCAAGTTCTAAGTCTCTGTAAAGCTAAATATTTGATTTACACTTTAATTTTGGTTACATTCCAGAGTTTTAAAATTGCATCAGTATGCTACAACTAAATTAATAGGAAGTAATTGGTTCTAAACAGCTGATAACCTAATTGAGTTTCAAATAAATTAGTTATTTACTTTTCTCAACTGTCAACAGATGATTTAGGTTATATTATTGTTGATGTTGATGTGTTTTAGGTCTGATTTGTTGCTGTGTATGTTGGTGTGTAATTGAACTAAGAAGTTTTGTTTAGGCTTTTTATTTATGTCATCAATGTTAATAAATTAAAGTAATGTTGTTAAGATACGTGGTAATGTAATTGAGAATTTGAATACTATTGGTAAATTAAAAAGGTGAAAACAAGTTGAATTTCTTTACTTTACATCAAAATTGGTTGAATTACGACCACAGGAGATACTCGTATTTGTATAAAAAACAATCTAATAATAAATGGCAATTGAAAGATTGAAATTATGTTTGTATATTGCCGTTAAGACTGGTTAAAGAATTAAAGAAAAGGAGTGATAAACTTCTTCGTTCCTGACGGTGGTCCCACGACCGCACACATTTACTTTTTTTAAAGAATTTTCATAAAGGTCAAAAGAGTCTGAAAACAAAAAACATTTTCGATGCAGACATATTTTATAGAAATTAAAGAATCCAAACAATCAATTATAACTAAAAAAGGTAAACAATAACAACCGTAAATAAATTATAGGGAATAGTATATTGCGTTACAAGCCCGGTAAGTAGGTGTTTTTATTGCGAGCATGATAGTTCCCGTGCTACACTCGATTCCACGTTCACCGTGCAGTACAGGGCTCCCATAAGCCATGTTATCCATACGACAGTCTTCTTCCTGTTTCTTAGTTTACCTTAACTGGTGACTTATGTACGATACTTTTCACTACACTACACTCAAAAAGTAACATAATTATAATCATAACATCTTTTATCTCAGAAAATAACATTTCTACCTTTACTCATATTTTATGATTTTGAAACTAACCTGTAAAAATTAAATGTGTTTGTTGCAATCAGCTGTTTACATAAAACTGCAATGTTTATTAGCGAATTTCTACAGGAAAGATGAGCTATCGATTGCTTCTTATGGTGAGACCTAAGTGCGGGAGTAGTCAATAAGCACCGATCATGGTCCCCAGAACACGTTTTGGGGTGTCATTACAATTTGTGTATATATATGAACGTATATTATGTGTTCGATCCACATTTGGTACACACGTTGGTTATCTAAGTCGCTCGAACGAGTTCGTTAGCCAAAAATATCAAACAACCTGAAGCACGTTTTTTGTATAGAACTCACAATTTTTGAGATTTTTCGTACTAGAATGATTTTTTTTGGGTTTATCTAAACAAATAAATATATGATAATATTGTGCACATTATGTTTTTTTACACGACCTTATAGTCTATTGGAGCCCCCAAAATCGATCAAAACGAAAATACCATAAAAAGTACCCGGTTTAAATCCACGTGTCTGATTCGACGCCGACGACCGAGATCCGAACTCACGAAGTGAGTTGGACTGCTGCGAGCGAAGCGAAGCACTCCATAATACGACGCCGTAAGGATGATGTGCAAATTCGCAAAACAGGATGAAGCAGGAGGCTGAGGTGCAAACACATCCTAATAACTTGTTTCGTATACGTAGGCAGCTATTCAGCGCCTTCGTGAGTAGACCAATTTCCCAAATAGATGATTGACACCCTAAAACATATAAACTTTATTTTGAAAATTAGCTCAACTCACGTCAGAGGCTCATGGTCGTGTTCGAATAATTTTTTTAATCAGATGGTGCACACTAAATTTTCTGCGAAAGAAAGACTTACTTGTATATGAATAGGTAAAAAAAAAAAAAAAAAACAGCTGTTTCGGTATAAAGACATTTCTTTTTATTTATCTTAATTAACATGGAATTATAACAAGTCACTTCTAAAACCAATGAAACAACAATTGATGAAATCTAACAAAAGAAGGACATAAAATATTGACATCGTTGTCAAACTGCAAACCTCCTCAAAATATTTCCGCAAAAGTGCGCAATTAAACTTACTTGAACTCTCTAATCACATTGTGTTTTCAATTTGTTAACAAATATAAGATGGTGGCACTTTTTACTTTTACGGAAAATCTGTCAAAGTTGTTTGATAGATATCTATCGGTTCATCTATTAACATGGCTGAAGTTCGCTATGTTGATTCGCCTATTCATCGTTTTGTTTTGTTGTTTGTATTTTTATACTTGTTTTATATGGACTAGGGGCTCTGCCCCTGGACGCTTCGCTCGCAGTTGTAAAACTCTCTAAAGGCTCTTGCTAATCTTTGGCTCGTTTGTACCTGGGCGAATAAGCATCGTTCAGTATTTTTAACATTTGGATTGTACCTATTCGAATATTTAGTGACTTTGAAGGAGGTATAAAAGGAAGCTGTACCTATTCGAATTCTAAGTGACTTGAATGGTGGTATAAAAAGAAGTTCAGATTTTAAATTTTATGCTCATTTTTCAGACTTTATACGCGTTTTTGAAGACATAAGACCTAGCGCATTCAATTCCTGACGTCAAATAACCCCTGTATGCAAATTTTCATCAAAATCTTTAGTGCCGTTTTCGAGATCCGCGACAGATACAAAGACAGATACAAGAATTGCTCATTTAAAGTAATAGGATTTTATTTGATTTGCCGCAGTCAATGAAGTGTATATGTAAAGGAAAAAGTGAAGTTTTGTTTTCCATTCTAATTGATGACCATTCCCATCTAGACTAGTAGGCTACCACTGATTTTAGTACAACTCAAAACGGTATTTATTGCGATGTTCAGAAAAGGGGAGAGAAAAC
>JAGFPH010001579.1:72890-84821 GCA_018207615.1 Philaenus spumarius
ATAAGAACAGTATTTACACGAACATGAGATTATAACAAATATTATAAAAACAGTATTTACTTTAATGAATGAGTGCTATTTGTGTATTTATAGCCGTTTATTTGTTAAAGTTGATGAAAGCAAGTCGTGTTTGGACTCTTTGTTCTTGTTATTTTACGTAGATAACAATGGTAATAATTGTTTTAACTTATAAAATGAAATTTAAAAAAATATTTCTTAAAATAGAATGCCCAGTAGGAACCCGAGCGGGGAAGGCCAGGTAGGCGACCCACCCGTGTCTGTGTGGTAGTAAGGGTTCACTAATCACTCAGAGTCCTTCCCAATTCTTACAAACTATAGTAGAAATTGTTTTCATCTCAGCCTCCGGTCCAGCTCACGCGCCACTTCTTTCCCCTCGCAGCGGAAAAACTCGTTTCGCGAGTTTGCATCTTGCCGTTGCGGCCTCGGATGGTAAAATTCCTCACGTGGATTTGAACAGGGTTTTTATGTTTTGATCGATTTTTTGGGAACCAGAGGGACTTGTAAAGAAATGTCCTTTATTTATTTTTTTAAATAAAACCCCCAAAAAGTATTATTTAAGTAAAAAATCTCAAAAAGCTTTTACTTCTGGGCTAAATAGGCTACTTCATTCCGTTTGTGGAACGAACTTGTCCGAGCGCCCAAGTCCGTTTAGAGTTTAAACACATATTTTTAATGACTTTCTGGTTTTCACACAAAACCCCCTACTTACTGGGTTTGTAACGTAATATATTATTTATGTAAGTTGTTAGTTCATTAATTTGTAAAACTCATAAACTTATTAACCACAACTTGTAGAAAATTTAATTCTAAAGATAATTATGTAAAATAAGTTAGTGAAAAACTTTAACATAAACTTTAAAAAAATATGCTTTTCATTTAAGCAAAATACAGTAGACAGAAGTCGTAATATTTTTGTGATGTAAATGTAATTTAAATTACCTATGTATGTATGAGCCTTTTTCATATTTTTGCTAGTGGAATTAGCTCAGAAAGTCCTCGGAACATTGTGCTAATCACCCTGTATATAGGCCTATATAATTTGAACTGAATTAAATTTACATGAAAACTGTGCGCCCACTGCCTATGCTATACCTATAATATATTAATCCTATTAAGTGAAAATTTAGTTTAATAAATAGGTAGTTTGAAAAAATACTATTTTGTTCATTTGCACCTAGTTCAGCTGATTAGAAGATTTACAGTGTTATAGTAAACAGCTGTTTACTATAATATTTCCACCAACAGCTGATTTTATATTATAATTATTTGTACTGTATTTATAATTTGTAGGTTATGTTTGTGTTTACGGTTAGGCCTAAGTCCTCTGTACTATTTAACGTTTATTACATAAACTTAATAATTTGATTTAGACATTTAATATTATTTACTATCTTAGTTTTGAGGTTAAATTATTGTAATAATAATCTGTATGCATAGAAAAAGATGGCCTGACTGACTGGCTGACCGGTTGTTTGACTCACTGACTGACTGACTGATTCATAATCAACATACAGCCAAAACTATGATAGCTAAAGCCTTAAAGTTTTCAGGTTTCTTTCATACCACTATGTAGAAGTGCACTTAGAAAGGATTTTGCAAAATAGAAAATATGATTTTAAGGGTAAAAAATGGTCAAAATACAGGGGTTCACTTCTAGCCCTAAACAAATATAAACCACTTGATTTGAATCTAAAGCTGAGCAACACAATTATAGGTGTGGCCTATTCCGAACCAACACACGATTCTTAATACATTTAAATTTGTTGCCAACTTAGAAAATTTAGAAATAGGTCATAATTTTTCACAACAACATTTTTAGGTTAGGCCTATAAAAACCAAAACACGTGTCTTGAAAGCTTTTACATTTATTACTATAACAACCAACTTGGGAAAATTTGAAATTAGGTGGTTATTCTTCACAACCAACAGTTTTTTTAGTCTATTTAATAGCAAACACAAACAACAAGAAAGGGTAACTATGTCATAATTCACACAACTATCATTAAAATTACGCGAACTCTATTCTTTACTAGGTCTATCTGAGCAGTTTGAAATATTGCTTTACCGAAATACATTTTATATCTTAAAAATTGTCTCTCTTCTGTATAAAAATCGATATCCTAAATCAATAGCAATTCCAGTGAAAATATCATAGTAGCCTATACACTAATCTGTTTGCATTTGCTTCGCCACTGTGGTTAGTGAGCGAAGCAATCAGGGGTGAAGCCCTCTAGTAATAATACCTAATTATATAATTAATTATTTATAATAAGTGTAAATGTCAGTGTTTTATTAATATCTCACAAACAGCATGAAAGCGAGTTGACTCAAGGCAAGAAACCTTTACCTTTGAATTATTTCATCTTGATGTACTTTTAAAAGTATTACTTGACTTTTAAATCCATCTTAACTTAAATAATTCCTTTTGATGTTGAAGCATTTTATTCATCTTAATTAGAGTTACTTGGAAACAGTAACATTTCGTTAAAAAAACAAGCTCCGCTGAAGGAATTTATGTCTTCTTTAAAAACTGCTTGTAATCTTACGCCTACTTCTTTGTGCTGAATATTAATTTTTAATACTTTTGATGTATACTAATATTATAAAGAGGTAAAATTTGTTTGTTTGTTTGTATGTTGATTGATATATTTGGGAATAGTCTAAAAGTTTAGTCAACTAGATATCAAATTGTTAATGCCGTTGTTTTGAACAAATAGTTCAAAACTATATCTATACTAATATTATAAAGAGTAAAATTTGTTTGTTTGTTTGTATGTAGGGGGTAATCTCTGGAACTACTGAACCGATTGAAAAAATAGTTTTACTAATAAAAAGCCACACTATTCCTGAGTAACATAGGCTATAATTCATTTTGATAACCACATTTTTTATTTAAATATTTGTAAATTTAGTCGGAAAAAGTCTTAGGTTAGGCCTAGACTGATGAACCAACACATGTATTTACATTTATTACCATAGCAACCAATTGAATAAAATAACATATAAAACAGCTGTTTGTTCCAATATTTTCATTAACAGCTTTCAAGATTTCAAACTTCGAAGCAATTATTTTTGTACTAGTAAGCCACCGTGAAAAATCACAGACAGATTAATTATTGTATACACATCAGAAATACATAATTTAAAACCAACAGATTTTATCTAGGCCTAACCTAACTATGACAGGGATTTTTAACTCTGTATATGTGTACAATTAAAAGGATTTTAAAATTGTAGTCCTATTTGTTAATACTTTGTATTTATATACGTTATTGTATATTTGAAGAAAGATAAAAATGTTATATTTTGATTGCTTTTTATTTCATTTGGATAGATTAAATGATTTAGAAATTATTATATAGTGATGAAATTAATAATCTAATATGTTATACGAAGATGTACGAATGTTTCCGAAGTTAATAAACGAATAGGTATTTCTTCTTTAAATTTGTATAAACGAATATATTGATGATAAAAGGTTGTATGTATATACAGTTTAAAACCTCAAAGCAAATCTTATAACATATTATAGAATACATTAGTTCTATAACTCATACTTAAAAAAAAATCAACTTCGCAAGAAATCGTAATGATTGAAGTTGTAAACATAACCTCAAAGTATAATATATGCTGGGTTTTATTTAAGTATTACAGATGATGAGTTCTAACTTTTAGGTTAGGGTTTTAAAGTGTAAACCTGAGCATTGCTGGTCCTTTTAGCATTTATTATAACTGCTGTTGTAAAATATACGAAATAATTTGATTTGAACATTTAACATTATTTACTTTGGGGTTATTATTAATCCTACACTTTTATTATAAAGAAAACATAACATGATTATGTGTATAAAAAGTTCCAACGGGGTTGGCGTGCGGAGCACGCACGGGTTTCCCCTATAACTTTTAATTTTAGTGTGTAGCATAGTTATCGACTGTATTTATATTCTACATGTGTACATTATGTACAGTTAAATATTGAGGATGTATCAAACCAGCCTAGAAATATGTATAACGAAAAATAATCAGTCTTGAAATAATTTTGACCCCGACACGCTACTACATTTAAACTCTCAAAAGTTTCCCGTACCTAAATTCATATAAAATGATACCCCACACTGTATTTTTAAAATTTCGACCCAAAAACGTGACTCCGACGCGCTACAACTTTTTAGCTGTCAAAATTGGATTTCCCGTACCCAAAAACATTTAAACATTACCCCACACAGAAGTTTCAAAATGTCGACCCAATATTTTCAAAGTTTAGACCCAAAAACGTGACCCCGACGCGCTACAACTTTTTAACTCTCAAAATAGATTTTTTCGTATCCAAAAATGTATAAAACGATACCCCACACTGTACTTTCATAACTTTGACCCAATATTTTCAAAAGTTTGACCCAAAAAAGTGACCCCCGACGCGCTACAACTCACGCTAGAAAGCTTAAACGCTTTTCAGCTCTCCGCAATAAAATTACGAAGATTTTATTACCACCAGAAGTTTTCTGCTTCTGAGCAGAAACTTCAGGAGCTCATTAATTTTGTTGGGTGTTGTAAGTGAGCACTGATCATGGTCCTCAGACTAAAAAATAAGACTAAAAAATAAGAAAATAAATAATAGTTTAAAAAAATACGCTTTAAAAGCAAACCGAAATACAAATTTGAAAATAATTGTAAAAAAAGCGTGGGATGCGTTATACTAAATTTTTATAATAACTCTAGCCCGTCTTCATTAGCCTTAAGTGCAAAACAGCAGGACGTTAAACACACAAAAAAAAACTCTACTTTTATAAATATCTACCAATGAAATATGTAACATTTGATGAAAAGCACCCCACGTTTTTTTGCAATTATTTTCAAATTCTTAGTTCGGTTTGCTTTTAAAAGTATTTTTTAGTTTTTTTAAACTATTATTTATTTTAGATCCGAAAGAAGTCCGCTTAGTATACATTTATTTTTGTGTTAAGGGAGGAAAATATCACTTTTACTAACATACTTTCTTCTTGTAACACATTTTCCCTCCAGCTACAGTTTTAGTAAATAGGTTGCATTTTACTAGGGAAGAAACTTTATTAAAAATAATATTTACAAAAATAATTGAGGTTATGCCATGAATACACACACACGGAAGTTGTTGTTTCAGCAATTGTTTACTAACATATTATTTATCGAATGGAAAAGTGCACATATAAAAAACGGGTTTTTTTTAGGTAGGTGGAATGCATTTACGCACACCTCTCTCCTGAGAAGGTACTGTGGGACTCGGTCCGAAAGGACAATACCCAATAAGCCAACCTCCCCCCAGTCACTCTGTTTCGAACACAGGCACATGAGTTATCCGCATTTAAACCATCAATAGTGCTTTACATATCTCAGTTCTGTGAACGGACAGAGACACTCCGCATGCATCATTGGAGGGAGCGTTATCAGCATTTAGGAAATTCCCTAATGGCTACAAGCTGCAAACTAAAACTTACTGAAACAGAAAAATGAAATCAAACAGTTAGTGTTAATCTCGTGGAAATCATGGCGTGAAGAACCCCTATGGTGGGTCGTTCAGGATGGCGGTAGGCCTACCGTCTTCCGGAATGTCGAGTCTCCTGCAGATCTCAGCTGTATGAGGATAGCCCGAGTCGCATGTACCCTGAAACAGTTTTGTTGCAAATCGTTTAGCGAAAACGTCTAGGGTAGGGATGCCAGCTGACTGTAGAATGGTGGAGTTCCTCACGTACCATGGCTGATGCGTGAGTCTGCGAAGAGCTGTTGTCTGAAGTGTCTCCAATTTCTTACTATTGGATTTGTTGGAAAGCGCCCACCAGGCGGTGGACGCGTACATCAGCACTGAACGCACTATCAACAGAAAATGGTCAATTTAGCTTTTACTGGCAAGGGGCTACGCCTTGCTCTACGATTTACTCTAGTGTCACACCTGGAATAGACGGAAAGTCATTAGAGTATACCAGATACAGTACTGGTCCCAGGACACTTGGAGAGTTCGCCGTCTATGAATGTCTTGAAGGACCTGTCTGAGAGGTAATAGCGGATCAAGTGTACATTAGCCTCCGGTACGGAGTGTATTTTCCAGCTCGCCTATAGACGGTCGACAACGTGAACTCAATCTTGGGCCCAAATGGTCGGTGAATTTGAAATTGACTCTTTGCCTTTGTATTATTGTTTTTGTGTTTTAATGTAGTGTTGTGTTTAGTGTTTGTGTTTCAACGATTTACAAAGGGTTATCTGGTTGCGAAACTTGAGAATGGCTGAATAGCCGAAACGGATGTCGTACAACGGTAAAATGTTAGAATATTGGATACGTTAAGTCATATAATTATTTATTATAATCATTGTCAGGAATGGCAACAACCTAACGTTTTAATAAATTCTACGCTTTTTATAGGAGCACTTTTCCACTCGCCGGATAAGTGGTTCTTTCTACCCTATTAATAATGAGGCAGAAAAAACCTCTTAAAGTAATAGCAGAAGGAAAAATACTTTAATAATTTAAAAATATGTTTAAACAGATCACAGGTAACGTATGTAAGCATTCGGTATAGTATAAAAGTCGAAACCCTATAATTTGTATGCATATTATTTTTTACAAACTTTATTTGTGCTACAATCAGAGTATTAAGTAAGTCTGGTGACATATGTAGCTACCCAACATCATATTTCCGCGGAACAATATCCTTAAATAATATAAAATTTACGCCATATTATTTAAATTGAATTTAATTGTATGTATGTGTTTTTTCCAGTTCAACCTTCGTTCAGAATTTCAGGTAAATATTTACTTGTTCACAAGGTGCTCTCTACACTTACAGAATTTAATATCCTTAACTACTTCATGCATTTATACAGCCAAGGTATAAGTTTATGTGAAAAAGTTCCCCATTTCGAATTTTACAGCTGTAGTATTTACTCTAATGCTTTTCCCATAAACCCTCTGTTACTTATGTATAAGGTTCAAAGAATTCCTATTGCCAGAGGAGTGCTGCTTAGTTTCTTAATTAAATTTCTTAGTTGGCTCATGTGCGTTTGAAAGTGTCCTACTCATTCAAGCTTGTTCACATCTGCACTTACATGGTTTACTTTCCATGACTGTCTCGAAGGCCTTAGAATCGTCATCTCCCAAGAAGCTTATTTAACTCACTCCTCTTTTCAGTTCAGAGGGAACAAACATAGCGATTGCAGCTGCTGCTTCATAGTTTTTAACACAATTATTCTCATGTCTAGATTTTTGGTTTTCATCTTTAGCTTCATTATACTCTGGGTTAGCAGCGAATTTCCGTAGGAAAGATGATCTATTGCAGTGACTTATGTATATATTTATGTGTTCGCACTCTAACGGCCTCATTTTACGTCCGATTTGGTCCAAATTTAGTACACACGTTGATTTCCTAAGTCGCTCGGACGAGTTCGTTACACAAAAAAAAGAAAAGAAGAAAAAAAAAAACAACCAGAGGAACGTTTTAAGACAGAAAGTAACAGATGTTTTAGATTTACAGGAATGAATTTTTTTAGGTTTATTATACAACAATTAAGAAAGGAGGTTATTCTACACATTTTGTTTCTTTACACTACCTTATAGCCCGTCTAGTTTAACCAAAATAAATCTAAACGTTGAATACCATAAAAGTACCCGATTCAAATACACGAGGGGGATTTTACATTGGGGGCAGTTTTTGATCTGAACGAAGCCGCTCAGTCCATTATCCGAGCCCGCAAGGTCGAGGTGCAAACTCGCAAAGCAGCGAGTGAACCTTGGCTGAGGGCTGAGGACAAACAAATTCTGCCAATATATTATTTCGTACAACTAGGCAGCAATTCAGCGACTTCGTGAGTATACTAATTTCTCAAATGATTGAAAAACTAAAACATATAGATTTAATTTTGATAATTCTATCAGCGATTCAGATGGTTGGTTGAATTATTTACTTATTATTATTATTATTTATTATTATCTCTTTCATTGCTTTTAACAAGTAGCCTTCTGAAGCATTATTCAAATCTAAAGAACATATTTTCCTAAACTTGGAGGACGAAGATTAACCAGAACGCAGAGTACCTTACCTGATGTAATGCTTTTAAAAATACAGAGAAGTCCAGAAAAACCTTTAATTTGTTCCAAAATCATAACCTTTGGAATACTTATTTGATGACCAGAACACACTTTTATCATTGCAGCTGAAGCTTGATATACCAAATCTGCTTACTAAACCATCATTGCTTTCTTCGGATATTTCCACGTTACGTCCACAAATTTTGCAACGCAATCATACATTTCAAAATGTAAAAGTAAGTTATAATGTTAGACTTTTACCTGTAAAATTACAAAAAGTGTTTTCGGGAGATAAAAGTTTTTTTGTGGAAGTACTTAGTGGTGCTATCTGAAGAGTTTAGTTCGATTTACAACAAAATTGATAAAAGAAATTTAGAAACTCAAACTACGCAATCGCTCAAGAAAAATAAAAAAAAACAATTTTCACAATAAATAAATAGCAGAATACTTCTAGCAGAGGTAAACAAAGCATAGAGTATAAAGGGAAATAGTGCATAGCCTTCTAATGCAACCACCACAAACTCTGTGCTATACTATAGGAAAATGGTTACATTAGATTATTTACATGAAATAATAAACTGACACATTTTAATTTCATTTTCCAGTTTACTTTTCAACTCCCCTCAAACACTTCTCAACTTTATTTTATAAAAGCTAGTTAATATAATTAAATGAGTCATTAATACTTAAAAGTTTGATCAAAATGGGATACGTATTTACAAAATATAATTAGTAAAAGACAAACATAAAAAAAATGTTTTATAATGAAGTTTAGCCAATATTTAATATTAGTGTACTACTGTATTTTAGTATTCTGTACAATGAATACTTTGGTGAAAAAAGGTGACTTCATCTTTTAAATTATTCAAAAATTCCCACTTGGAATACTTTTTAAGTTATTACTTGACTTTTAAGTTCAACGCAACTTCAATATTTCTCTTTGATGACGAAGGAATTTATATTCTGTTCCCTTGGCTACGTAGAAATAAGGAAACAAATTTGTTGGGAAAATAATGTCTTGTTTTAAAACATAGTCTTATTGATTCACAGTTTGCAGTTGGTCTCATAAATTGAATATAATTTGTTGTGGACCCCACACGAGGGGTATAGATTAGCTGCACCTAATAAGAGTAGTTTGACGTCCCTCGTGGTACCCGAGTCACACCTTAAGGCGGCGATACACTAGTATACCGAGGTCGACATGCCTCCAACGAGCGGTTGCTGCAACGGTCCGTCGCGATCCAACTCCTGTCGGTTTTTTGGACGAACATAAAGGAATTTTCTGTTGCAGTTGAGCCGTGTCTGTGGCAAGTTAGTAGTGGTTCGCGCACAAACCATGTAGTAATGAATTGGTCTGTTGAGAAAGTATTTTAGAGCGTATATATGGATCGTTGCTTGTGCGATCTGTGTATGTGAAAAACACATTTTCGACGTACGGTTGCAGCCTCGGTACGCTAGTGTATGGCCGCCTTTATACATACAGCACCGAACCTAACTTACAGAAACAAGATACACAAAGCACTAAACAAACAAGCAGACCATATATTTGCACCCAGAATCATTAACTATACAAATACCATATTCACAGAACAAGAATTGGATATTCCCAATAAATAACGGTTTGAAGCATAATGAAGCAACTAATTACATTCGCACAACTTTAATCAATATTAAAGGCGCAATCTAAAGTCTGCATAAGGAATACCAAAATGGTTCTAGGTATATTTTGACTGATAAAACCTTGAGTTACATTAAACGATAAAATCAAAACTATAACAAAGTAAAGAATGCAAACAGAACCCAATCTGCATACTCAATATTGAAGAATGTAAAAAATAAATTAAACACAAATAACGCTATAGTAACAAAAGCAGACAAAGGAAATTAAGTTGTCATAATGAAGAACGCAGCTTATATTGATACGTGTTTTACCAAAGATAACATACAATTTACTTCGTTCCTTATATTACGCAGCGGGTAAACTCGACCTTGCGGTCTCAGATTATGGACAGCTTCGCTTTGCTCGCAGCATACAAACTCGTTTGCATCAAGGCCGTTAGTCTCAGGTAAGCGCTGCATTTTTTTTGGATTTGAACCTGGTACTTTTGCGGTGCTTTACGTTTTGATAGATTTTTGGAGAACCAGACGGGCTAAAAAAAAAAATGTGCAGAAAATTTTGACTCATTTAGGCTCAGATGTGCCCTTTACGTACGGGTGTGTAGAAATGGTGCAAAATCCTGTGAACAGAAACTAAGGTAAGTAACTAAGTATGCGATAAATTTTAGGGGAAGGAGTAACTGAAGACTGAAAGGATAGCTAGGAAGGTAGTGGTGCGGTAAGGTGGTTAAATTTTGAGACGTTATCAGACGTTTTCGAATTTGAAAGTGCTGAAAATCAGCGGGGACCAGACCTCTTTAATTTCCCCGGAGGGAGGCAATCTAGCAGTGTATCCGCCTCCCGTTAGGGAGATAATAAGGCAGGAGCCTGGCCTACACTGCTAGCAATCACCTCTCTATGGGAAATTAAAGGGGTCTGGTCTCCGGTGATTTTCAGCACTTTCAAATTCGAAAACGTCTGATAACGTCTCGAAATTCAACCAATTTACCGCACCACTACCTTCCTAGCTATCCTTTCGGTCTTCAGTTACTCCTTCCTCTAAAATAAATCACATACTCACCTTAGTTTCTGTTCACAGGCTTTTTGCACCATTTCTACACACTCGTACGTAAAGGCATCATATGAGCCCACGTCAATATTTTAAATTTATTTGTTTAGACAAAAAACGCAAAAGTTTCATTCTAATACGAAAAATCTCAAAATTATTTTACTTCCAGTAAAAAAATTTCCTTCCGGTTGTCAGATTTTTTTTGCTAAGAACTCGTCCAAGCGACTTAGAAAACCAACTTGTGCATCAAAGTTGGACAAAATCGGACTTAAAATGCGGCCGTCAGAGTGTGTCGTGAGAAATACGTTTACAAATTCCAACGAAACCCAAAAAAGTATTCTGGGGACCATGATTAGTGCTCATTGACCACTTAGGTATCACCACGAGAGTCACTGAAATAGCTCATCTTTCCTATGGAAACTCGCTAACTAGGTTATGACATACACCAACGTATCTAAGTGTATTTATACTGGGCAGCCCTGATAATATTTCACATTTTGTTATTCTTGTTTACAAAACTGTGTTACATTTATAATTGTTCAAGTTTACCAATAATTTGGGAAAGTCGATAGAAGTAGGGTACAAGATAAGCGGGTCACCTTAGTGTAGAGGTTAACAAACTTATACTGACACGCTGCCCTGTTCTGTTACCCCCTTTACGCCCCTCTACGCTTCTCAGCACGTGTGTTTCACCGGGAATAATAACGCTATTTCGTTTGAGATAGGCTTCGCTCGCAGATGTTAATAAATACAAATTAAAGGACTTACCAGTACACGCAATAAAAACATTTTTTCAGATACGAGTTATGAAAATGGAAAACACAGTGCGTTTCGTCCAAATCGATTTATGTTTCCATTCGAGGGCTACGTAAATGATAAGGTATGCGCCGATATGCTCTAAAAATCCAGTTTCCGCCGGTTTGTTACGCATAAATCCCGGACGAACGTAAAATTACAAATCAAATTTCGAGTGTATGTTACATCTATGAGTACATTTTACGAACTGTTTTTTAATTTCCTATATTATTTTCGTTTGACTTAACACGTTCACTGCTAAGGACGTACATGTGAGCTTGACACTGAACACTATGAGAAGCGGCCAATGCACAGTGCATTGCGTGCTTCGCACGCCAACTCTCGTATTGGGAGTATTTTAAATACACAATGCATTGAGTGCTTCGCACGCCAA
>JAGFPH010001579.1:95510-114878 GCA_018207615.1 Philaenus spumarius
GGGTTCAAACAACAAGTTACCACAATAAGGAACAGATCAATAACAATGCATCAGTGGTTTATTTATGGAACGCTTATCTTATTTTTATTTAAACAATTCTGTCTTAACTCGGTAAATATGCTTCTTTTTAACATTAGCTAACAATAATATCTAATACACAATTCATATACCAGGTATTGAGTTTACAAGACAGACTAGATGTATTATATTATCAATCCCAATACTCTGAATTCAACGCGACTTTAACAATAGACCCAACTACTTTGTTTTCCTCACTCAGTGTGCTGTCTTCAACGAGTTCTGGTTCTTCCTTCACTTGAAATCCTTCCTGGACGTTCCAAAGCTCCAAACTTTGATTTGTGAAGAGATCCCTCTGTCGGATTATCTCGGCCTCTCGTTCCAGACAAACTGGCTGAACTCGCAGCTCGTCGGATCACTGGTCACCGGACCATTCCATTCTGGCCAAGATTCTAGATTCGGATTATCCTATGTAACCCGTCTAGCTTACTGTTGACATCTCCAGCAAAACAACCGCTGCTTCCGTAGCAGTTGTTTTGTTCCGCGTTGCACGACCTCTTACACAACCGAGTTTACATTTCCGGAACCATATTAGACTTCCTAGTCTATCTTGCTGGTCAATACATTCACATCAAATACACTAAGTCTAATATAATTAGACCTATCCAAAATATGTCTTCAACTAATATTCCCCATCTATTCGTAACATGTACCAAGTTGAATTATCTGTATGTTGTATTTTCATACAAATTAATCATATGACATCGTGTATGTATATTAAATATTTACTTTGATGGACTTCGTTTTCAGCATTACTTTATCCTGACATTTATAAGTAAGCCTATTTCGTAATAAAACATTATTAAATTAATGTATTTTCTGCTTCGGATGATGACAGCGTTGTCATATGTTGAAGGCTATTTGCCCACAAGCAGCAGTTAATTATCAGGGCAGAGCAACTCGTTGCTTGATTGCATATATTTTCTACTCGCCCGAACATAACATTAACAATAAAATGAACGCATAGCTTTCAAAATATGTTTAGTTTCTGCTGTACATACAGAAGAAGCTGAGGGTTATCCGTAGGTGTAACTCTTTTCAGGTAGAACAAACGGGCATCCGAATCTGTTTTCCAGTTTACAGTCTTATAACGTTATCGGTAAACATTTTATTTACAGTCAACCTTTTTGAAAACTATGTATACAAAATTTCTTATCAAATTATTAGCTTTTCAACGACATGGCTCGCAAATTTTGAGTTTTAAGTTGATAGATTTCTAAAAAATTTGCAGTTGAAAACTCTCCCCTTTTAACCAAAAACAAGTGAGGTGGTCTCAGCCTAGCAATGTGTCTGGGCGTGTCATCCCTTCTACTTTCTCCATGAACCTGCCTTGGCGCAGTTACTTTTTTTTCTAGCTGGCATAATTACCTGGGGACAAGTGATTTACTATATTACTTTAAAATAACACTATGTACATAAACGTAATGGATAAGGATGTAAATATTCCAGTATCAAACAACAGTACACCGGGTGTGGCAACGCGTCACCGCCTCGCTCTCATTTAAAAACGATTTCATAATGATGTAATCATTTTATCACAAATCGGTGAATTGAAAAGTTTAGGTCAACTCAATGGCTACAAATTTCCCGCTGAAAGTTTGTTTGTAACTCAAAAATAAAAAATTCCTCGCTTAGTAACTTTTCCATTTAAGTCTGTGATTTCTCAAATATTTTCAATTATTAAAATTCGAAATACCTGTTAAAATAAAAGTTTTTTATACTTTTAGAATCCGTACTTTATGTAGATTAAGAATATGTAAGTTTTATTTTAATGAAGCTTGTCCGTCGAGTTACAACAGCGAGTAAACGACAGCGCACACAAGGAGTCCGCTGCTCTAGTCTTCGCAGTTATCAGCACAGTGACGTCAGAGTAAAACTGGCGGCAGTGTCGAGATCAAAGAAACTGTTTAACCCTTATTATATAGCCCTGGGCACTACAACCGTTTCCACGAAAACTAGGTTCACAAATTACATTTAACTAAGAAAGTTACAACCCTGTTACGAACTGTATTTCACTTTCTTATAATTTTACCTACATGAATACATTATTTATATGAAAAAGTATTTCACCCTTTAGAGTGAAACTATGGCAAATATAAATAAGGTTTTGTTGCATAAACAATGTTTTGAGTATTATAATTGTGATGAAAAATTTTACAAAGTTTTTATATAAAATAGAAGTGATGACAACAAATAACATTCAAAACCAGAAAAGCTTTTATTTTCTGGTAAAATGAAAATTTTATGCCAGAAAGTTGTAAATAATTAGTTGAATAAACCTTTTGATTTGAAATTATTTTCTGTAGCCTACTACCCTTTGTTTGGACAGGAGGAGGGTAATTCCTGCTACGAATTAATACATTATGGTTGTTTGAAGCTCTCTGCTTAAGGGGGCACTCCACCTTAATATTGATAAAAATTACAAAAAATTGCAATTTGTTTCACATAGTTTTGTTCCCTGTGATTTTCTGAACAATTTGATATATAATAAGTATAGTCCTAGATAATATGCCTATAATTAGTTTATTTTATCTAAAAACTAAACGTTTACACATATTTCAGGCATACAGCAGATGTATATTCTCCAAATAACTTAGTCTTTTTCTAGGCCGTTTACCGAAAGTTTTGTTTTCACACGATTTCATTTACTGTGGCAGACATAACTCAAGTTGTATTTGAGATGGCCTCATAATTTTTATATTTTATTTTGAAGAGGACATTTCATTGTACAACTTGTAGTATGGATATACATTAGTTCCTATAATAAAGATTTTAAGAAATGATTAAAAAAAGATTTTACTAAAAGTTTTTATAAAAAAATTAAATAACATATTTTTTACAGAAATATTTTATATAATGTAATATCCATACTACAGGTTGTAGAATGGAATGCCCTTTTCAAAATAATAATAAAAAAAAAATACGAGGCTCTCTCAAATACAACTTGAGTTATGTCTGCCACAGTGAAGCCTAGTTAAATCCGTAAAAATTAACCTGCCCCCCCCCCCCAAAAAAAAACTTATGGAAAAGTCACTATAACCAACACTTATATATAAAACATAAAATAATTAGGTGTGCTTATAAATAATCAAATTTCTTTTTATGGTGGAGTGCCAACTTAATACTGTCTTGTTTTAATCATATTGTATTTAAAGTTTTAGGGTTTGTATTCTTTTCACATTGTATTGTTTGTCGTCATATAGCTCTGTCGTTACTAGAATACTAACCAAAAAATATGTCAATAAATATATTATGTACAACGTATTTCTTATGGGGATTTTTAGTAACTAAACTTTGATCCCCCCAAACCACCCTAAAGTATCGATTTTTTTTAAAACCTTTCTTAGCGAGCACCCAAGGCTCTAGATGAAGCTACATACTAAATTTCATTCCAATCCGTTTGGTGGTTTTTGAGATTTCGTGATGAGTGAGTCAGTGAGTGGTATTTGGATTTTATATGTAGTATATAGATTGCGTTTGATAATCCTGATATTTAGAGTGCTCCGTCTTGGGATTTAATTAGTTGGAGATGATTAGGTTTAATAAAAAAATTGTAGAGTTCGATTTTTGTATGTTTAAATTATAATAATACGTAATTGGACTTTGATTTAATGTACTGATATTAAGTATATATGAAGGTAAAATTGTGTTTCAAAGTTTAAAGATTAAATAATTAAATGATTAGAATACCACTGAACCACGATCGAATGCTTTAATTTATAAACCCTTGTCATAAATATTACATTTGTATAAATATTGTATTGTATTCAAAATCCTCAAAAAATCAACTTATGGTTAGATATAAGTGGAGGACGAGTTATTAAACCATTCTTCATTGAACGGAACCGTACCGTTGAGTTGTACTTAGCTATGCTTCAACAACAGACAATTCCAGCTATCCAGGCATCCGTAAATGATTTTGAACAAGTTTGGTTCCAACATGACGGAGCTCCTCCATGTTATGGCCGGCAAGTCCGCCAGTATTTGGATAATGTTTTTCCAAATAGATGGATGAGGTAGACGTGGAGTTATTGACTGCCAGATCACCGGACATGTCACCAATGGACTACTTCGTACGTGGTAGTCAAAGACTGAATTTACAATACAAAACTACAGGACATTGATAATCTCACAGATCAAATTGTACAGGATACACAACGAATCCTCAAGAGACATTGCAGCGAGCAGTTTCACATTTTTACACCACACTGATACATTGACAAGCCATTGAGAGGGACGTAATGACCATGTCCTGTGAAATGTTATGCTGAAAAGTTATTACAACAGTGACTACTTCAACATAATTGTAATTTTATTGTAGGCAAGGTCTTTGTTTCATTATAGTTTAATCAAATACAATTTGATCATTTTCATTTTGGTTTATTGACCACCATTTTGAGTAGGGTTAAGATAGAGATCTCTAGTTTGCGTTGTTCGTTTCTTTTATCAATAACTTTGACATGAGGAATCCCACGATAGTGGTTAAATTTGAAAACTTTGAGCAGGGCAAAAAAGTACATTTGTATGCTTTATACATTTTATGAATTTGGCTTACCTACTCACTAATCATTTAGAGGGGTGTCTCCAGACTTTAAAATTACCCTGTATATTGCATCTATTTCTAATTTATGTGCAAAAAGCACGCAAATAGGTTCTACTATACAAGGTTATTTTTCGCTTTCTAGATTCTTAAAAATAAAGTCAATGTCGTTCATTCGTCCTCTCTGTTGAAGATTTGTGGAAGTTACTGTCCTGTGTGAGGACACATGTGTTCGGCGAAATTAGCTTTTACCTTGTTTTTTGTTTTGTTTAGTTGGTTCCTATATTCATTGGCGGAACAGAATTATATAAAACTAGGTAAAATAATCATTCCGAGGTCGGTGGTTTCAGAGGATACGTGTTATTGCCGACGGAATCCTAAAACGGTGTTATTTCCGACGGTTTTAGGTCCCCTGATATTTGATCAACTATTAGTCCAGTTCATTATTCATCTAGCAACGTTGAACAAAATAGAACGGGTTTAAGGCTCGTCGCACATTGAGCGCAGGGTAGTCGCAGTACAGGTAGGGGGCAGGCAGAGTCAAATCTGTGATACATGTGTTTCAATAGGGTACCGCACATTGAACAGAGCGCAGGCAGAGCAGAGGAATAACTTTTCGGTTGTGGTAGCAGTACAGTTTGCTTGTGTACTCTGTCGTGACTGCGTGCATTTTTTCATGTTCATAATTGACTGAGTCTACAAATCATGGAACAGCTAACCCAACTTGTTCGAGACCATTCTGTATTGTACGATACAACACACCCTGACTTCATGAGAGGGAAATTAAGTAAGACTGTGTCAGGAACTTCTGATGACTACGAAAATTCATAGTGCGTCTCTTGTTTTTTTTTCATATAATCACTTTTCCATATTGTCTTACTCCGTTTTGCACTTAAAGAATACAATAACACAACATTTTGAAACTCCGAAACAGACTCGGAATCTAAACCAGTTACAAGTTTATCTAATTCACACGACATGTCGCTTGCAGCACACGCAGAGAACTGGGTCCATGTGAGGTGACTTGGCAGAGGCCTATTTCTCCTCTTCTGTGATTGCCCTCTGCCTGTACTGCGCCTCAATGTGCGGCGAACCTATGTCTTTTTGTTTTCATTTTGAACTATGCACTACTTGTCTTCTATGGATTTAATACGTTGTATCATAATACTAGTTAGTATCATTACATGGTATAATAATTAGTATCTATTACAGGTAATATGAATTTACAATTAAGTCAGTATAATGTATTTCTGTTGCGTATTGTGTTATTGTTATGTATTAATGTCCATATTGCAATTAATTATGTTGTTGTTATGATTAATTCATAAATATTAACCACAGCCGCAAAGGTAGAAGTTATAAAATAGAAAAGATGTACTAAAATAAGGTGAACCTGAAATAATAACTTATGTCTATTTCATCTATAGTAACATAATAATTCAATGATTTTTTTTACCTTTACGCTGTTAACATGAGAGCTCCTGTTATTCAAACAAGAAAACAATTTGCTGCATATTCGTACGACTGAATTTTAAGATTATAATAACCCGGGTCATCAGTTTCTACCTGGAAACCGTCGGAAATACACTACACAGTTTCAGATGGTTAGTAAAAAAGTCCCGAGGCAAAATGAATCTCGAGAAATATGTGTTAATAGGTTTTTAACCTGAAAACGAAAACCACAAGAGGTGCCCTTGTAAATATATAAAGATGAAATAAAAATTAGACACACATTTCATAATTTCTACACTGAAATGACACAAGTTTTTTTCAATTCAAACAAACCGAACGGAAATAGGCCCGGTAGATCTTCAGAAATTGGTATCAATAGGATCACGAAACGTTTAAGACTAACCTGAATTAATATATAGGCCTAAGTATTTAGATTGATATTGTTTTGACTGTTAGATTGTAGGTTGTATCGCTTAAGCCCAATTGATCTTTTTATTTGAGGTTTGCCATTCCAAACAAGCTTTTGATTTTTTGTTATCAATTTGTCATTTATTTATTGCTTTCATTCCACTGTTGTGTACAGCGTGTTTTTGTATCATCTGCCATAAACAGGAGATTCTGGAGAACTCTACAAAATTAAGTACGTATTTAGTCAATGCATTAAGTGGAAGGGGTAAGTTTAGACAAATAAATACGCAATTCTTTAAAACAATACAATTTCCAATTCTAATTACGTGACTTTCAATGTCATGAAAACTATTTCTCATTTAACAAAATATTAATGATACAACTGTGTCACGATTAAACCTAAAGCTTCACTGTAATGTTTTTGTTTAGATATACAGTAGTCGAAGTATTCCAAGTTAATAATATCTTTTACAGATAAAGTAAGTACAACAGCAAAGGGAGCTTTTTAACAAGCAAAGTTTGAATTTAGGAGTGAGAAGGGAGATATCCTAATTAAATCCGTTGCTGGGAACATTATTTCATGACTTTCTGTATTGCATTAACATTAGCAAACTGAAACTCTACTTTATCTTGAGAAGAGTATCGTTGTCGACTAGAAAACAGAGAGAGAAGAGTAGAAGTAAGGTAAGGGGAGAAATAGAGAGCTAGATAGATATATGATTGTCTTCATTATATTATGGGACGAGATTAGGACGTTCTAGTGCTTACAACTACAAGAAAATGTGTAAAAAATGATCAGCAAACTGAAAAAAATACAGTGAACCATTTAAAAAAAGGAATAACAACTAACAGAAAATTAAATTTGAAACACAACAAATTGAAATTTAAATTTTAAAACAAAATGCTTAATTTTCAAAATTATGTAGATATTTAAACATACATACGGTACTAGCACAGACACACACCCTTCAAACACAATCACATTCATACATATCTATACTAATCTATACTAATAATATAAAGAGGTAAAGTTTGTTTGTTTGTTTGTATGTAGGGGGTAATCTCTGGCACTACTGAACCGATTGAAAAAAAGTTTTACTAATAAAAAGATACACTATCCCTGAGTAACATAGGCTATAATTCATTTCGATAAAAACCTTTTTTTTATTTCAATATTTGTAAATTTAGTCGGAAAAATGCTTAGGTTAGGCCTAGATGATAAACCAACACATGTATTTACATTTATTACCATAGCAAACAATTGAATAAAATAACAGATAATATCGCTGTTTGCTCCGTATTTCCATTAACAGCTGATTTCAAAATTTGAAGTAATTATTTTTGTATTTCTAGCTGTTAGGTTATGGTTTTAAAGTGTAGACCTGAGCCTTGCTGGTTTTTTTAACCAATTATTATAACTGCTGTTATAAAATATAAGAAATAATTTAATTTAAACATTGAACATTATTTACCGCCTTAACTTTGGGGTTATTAATCCTACAAGTTTATTTTAAATAAAACATAACATATGTTTTTAGAAGGTTCCATTTTGGGTTGGCGTGCGGAGCACGCAGGGGTCTCCCCTAGTTACATATAAAACAGACTCCATAAAACTAAGGTAAGCAATAGATAAGCAAAGATAAGCAATAACAAAATAAACTAAAATACTCTCAATTAGTTATTATGAATCATCTCATACATAATGTATTAACAAAGAAAAAAATACATATTCCAAAAAATATACAAAAATAATAAAAACAAGTACAAATTAAAAAGAAACAGAAATGTTACCCTCAAATAAACAATTATTTGCAAATAGCACGTAATTTACAACATAATAATACTAGTGGACCCAGCAATGCTTCGCTATTGATTGATTTAATTTAAAGGGTAGTTATTCTATTTCGTTACATTGACTTAAGTAATCGAATTGTAAAATGGTTTGTATGCCACTTAAGAATATACTACTCAAATTTTGATTTTTACTTTTGAACTTTTATAGATAATACAGTAAACCTTTTGTTTGCTTTTACCTAATCTAAAAAACTGATAGTTGTGAAGAATTGTAAAAAACCTGATTCTAAATTAATCCAATTGGTTGCAAATAAACGTGTTTTGATTCATTGTAGGCCTAACCTGAAATTATGTTTAGTTTTTGATCCAAATCAATTGTTTTATTTATAATATGTAACGACCGAGGTTTGAATTGAATTATAAAATAGGCCTATAAAATTATTCTAAGCATATTTACTCAGCCATCCAATGTTAGGCCAAAAAACTATTTTTATAAAAATGTAACTTACTATGCCAATACGGAAGTTAATTTAAAATGAAGCTAAATAAATTTCCAAACAAGACGGTAGTAAACAAAAATGACAAAAACAATAGCCCTGTCCTATTAAGAAATTGGAAAATTTAAATACAGATGAAAGACGCAACAGAGGAAATTTTAGGAAATGTGTACGTTGGAAATTTTAGAAGACACTTAAGAGGCCTTCTTAACATAGGAGGGTGATGTAAATATGCTTCTGTTAGTTTTATAATATTATTTTATTGATTTACTAGCTGACCCGGCAATGCTTTGCTATTGCTTAATTTGAAACTTTGAAAGCCTGTAATTCGTATCCCTGAGGGCCGATGTAAATTATAATGGGATTCTGCTCATTGCTTGATTTACCTAACCTAAAATTATATTCATTTTTTGATCCAAATCAGTTGTTGATCAAAATCAGCTGTTGATCAAAATCAGCTGTTTTAAGTTTTTCATACGAACAGCTGTTTTTTGTGCCCCTGATAAAATCAAAAGAAATATTTCTTCTTCTTCCTTAAGATTGACCTTCCATAAGATTAACATTGAAACTTTGAGGGCCACTGGGGTGTAGCCCTAATGTCCTAGGACTTCGGTAAATGGCCTAAAACCTTCCCAGGGTTAACCTGTGTTACTATGCAAAATTTCAAAGCAATCGGATGGACGGTTTGGTAACGCATAAAGGACAAACATATAAACAGACAAACGTACATACATTGAATTTTATATATATAGATTAGTTATTGTACAGTAACATTGCAAAATTAATTTGTAATGATTTTTTATTTACTCTTAGTATACGTTCACAGTTATATTGATTCTGAATTAGTTTCTTTGTTATTTGCAAACGTTTGAAATCACTACTAGAATTACCGTAATGTTATTGTGATCGTGCTAATTCAAATAAAATGTCAATAAACAGTTTTAAGAAGTCAAATTTATGA
Organism: Philaenus spumarius; assembly: GCA_018207615.1. Classification (NCBI taxonomy): domain Eukaryota; kingdom Metazoa; phylum Arthropoda; class Insecta; order Hemiptera; family Aphrophoridae; genus Philaenus; species Philaenus spumarius. The sequence goes on from JAGFPH010001579.1 coordinate 105,241, forward strand.
TTTTGTAACCTACTGACCGTAAAACCGCTTAGAGTTGTCACAATTGTACCGTGTTTGACTTATTTTGCGAGGAATAATATTTAGAGTTCAGTAAGTAGAGTAAAAATTCAGTAAAGTTAACGGTAAGAAAAATGTGATTTTGTAGCACAAGGGCTAGTTGGCGATTAATAGGAGAACCATTACCCAGGTAGGCCGTGAGGGTGTGCTTGCGCGTGTGGAAGTGAGGGTTGATTTTATGGCTTAGAGCTCATCGCTGTTTGTACAGACTATAGTAAAGCATTTTTAGTTGATTTTTGTTTGTTTTTGCCTTTAGTTTGTTAATCTAACCTAAGAAAGCTGTTGGTTTTGAAGAATAATAAACTGACATAAACATGCTAAGGAAAGTTGCTATGGTAATGAGTGTAAACAAACATGTGTTGCTAAGCATTTCATAAGAACAGCTGTTTTCGTGTCTTATGGTTTTGAGTTCATAGAAAAAAGGATGTTTAGTTTTCCCAAATTTGAAAATTTTCCGGGAAACTTTTCAAATTTTTCTTTTCATAAAAACCTAATTCAGACTATTACGAATATTTTAAAACAAAAAATAGCCAAATTGGTCCAGCCGTTCTCAAGTGATGCGCTTACCAACGAACAGCATTTCATTTTTATTGTATAGATAGATTATTATACACTTGAATCAACTGATATTGTATCTGTTATTTTATTTTATTGGTTGCTATGGCAATGAAAGTAAACTGTACATTCAAATAACATAGCTGTGTTAGTTCATACGCCTAAGCCTAACCTAAAATTATTTTGTGTTTTTAAATTTATTTATGTATTTTTCCTATATTTTAATAGATATTCTGCTATTTGTTGCGGAGATAAATCCAACAAATCAAAGATTATAAAAATTGGTTCAGCCGTTCTTGAGTTATAAGTGGTGTAACAAACCCGACTTTGTTATATATATATATATATATATATATATATATAGATTACAAAATCAAATCTTTATTGCAAAAATTATAATAATGGATATAATTGAATACACAATTCCAAGAATTCATACACCTATTCAAACAAATTCGATAGCAATCTATTCACTTCAAGACAAGGAAGCTTCATCGATTTTGTCTATGAAGTAAGATTTTTGTAAAATGGACTCTTTCGTCAACCAACTTGATTGCTTCCGTGAGTGAATTCCATAAGCGGCGAACGTTAAGTATTTGTTAAACATCACATTTCCTTGTTGTGGTGGTGTAATATATGCTTTTCTTGTGCTCTTTGTTTTATATATTAGATGTACTTATATTCAAAGTATGTCTGCACTAGAGTTTATAGCAAATCATGGTAAAAACGAAAGAGAGAGAGGGGAGGGAGAGAACAATCATAGCTACTTTCCGGGCATATTCACTCTTCCTGTAAAGTACTTCTGGGTATGTTGTTCCTTGAGGGGATATCCCCACAAAGGCAAGTGGCTTAAATGAAGTTTATTATTATGGAATAGACATATACTTTTATACATATTAGGACGAAAATAAAAATATTTTTTAACATCCCCTAAAATAGCTTTTGGGATGACAGCTTCAGTTTTGAAAAGAGGCCACCAGGGCTGCGCTGAACGCAATACTCTATCCTAAAGAAGAGATTCGGGCTTTTGCCCTAAAGATGACTTATGGGGCTCTTGAGAATGATTGGTTCAATCAAATTCTAAAGAAAATGAGCAAGTTGCTTATGCCTTTGTAGGGATTCCAAAATATTTTTATGTGGACTGCAATATTTATGGTTGCTATGCCTTTAGAGACTACATTGTTGTCAGATGGAACAGATCCAATGTTGCCGTCAATTGCACCTTTCCTAACTTATAGTTCAGGTTCAGTCCGATTGCCTTTTTCAATTCTTTAGATGTGGTTGTATCCTTGTTGCTGCTTTGCGTTATTTTAATGTGTGCAATATATTAAAAATTACATAAGTTATTCGAAATCCTAAACCATTACTCCACTTAAAGCGTTCTACATTTTAATGGAAATGGAAAAACTATTTATCTGTTTTGACTACATCGAAAAGTGCTTGCCTATAAGTAATAAATTTGTCTCAGATTGTTAAATAATATATATATAACTAGTTTTAAAGAAGTAAATTATCTTAGTTTAAAATGGTGTCCTCCTATGAGCGCCCTGTCCTACGAGCGCCATGTCCATCTAGCGCCCACTCTCGGGTTGACGAGGGTCAGAGAGGGGTTGACAGGTCTAGGAGCTTTCCTACGAGCTTTCCTCTTCTTTATATATCATTTTATTCATTTTATATGATAAGTTTATACTGCAATTTCTCAAAAATAAATAAAAGATAATCTTTACATTCAGCCTTGAATGTAAACGTTTAGAAAGACTAGTACCAAAGACTACATAAAATCCCTAGTACGAAACTTGGTAGGATGTTTCATGAATTACGGGGATTCTATCAGAAATCAGTATTTTGAAATATGTTTTGATTTTTATCATCAGCAGTAGGTTTTCAATTACAGTATTGTTTGTATGTATAGTTTGTGCAAACTGGGAAGGCGGTCGGCCGTTCTCAACCGTCCCACACACACAAGCGCAGGGTTTATGACCGACCCTCATTAGGATCGGTGCGTCACCAATTGGGAATTGTACTCTATACAATAGTGTTTTTATATTGTATTTTAAAGTTAACTTATATATTAGCATGATTGTGATTCTGAATTATTTTGATTCAGAAATTACAGTAATTTTAAGCGAATAGATACCAAACACTGCGTGTATACGACTATCCATTAAAATAACTTTAAAATTTTTGGTTTACTAAGCGGACTTGGTTGCTAAAAATATAACGTTATATACATTTTTGAACAAGTTCTTTGGTAGGATATTTTATACTTTTAACAATGCACTTTTATTTTCCTTAAGTGTAATGTTATTGCAATTGTACATTTTGCCACTCTAATTGCAAAACTTATCCAAGTTACTGAAAGAGGTAAAGACACTTGGTCTGACACTTTTGTTATAGAGAATGAACAAAATAGTTCAATGAGTGTGATTTCACAGTGGACAATGCATCCCTAACGTTACTAGGGACACCGTTTCTTAGAAGATTTCAAACATGTTTGTTCTTAAAACTAGATCAGTTTATTTCCGCACTTAACCATTTCTCCAAAGGTCTTTAAAAGTGATTAGTTTAAGCTGTATCTTCGTGGTGATAACATGTGTTTGAGTGTCAGTTGTGATTTTATTATAAAATTAGTTACTTTGTAAGTTTAGAAAAAAATAGTTTATAATAACCATTTTTATGTTTAAATGTACACAATTCTATCTAGGCCTACTTTAGATTGTATTAAATTGTGTTTCACAATTGTTTAAAAGCACTTTTATTTTCTATTGTTAATTAGCACCTGGAATAAAAATAAAATTGCAACAAATATTTATAGTAGCAACCAAAGTTTGCTCGAGAAACAACTCGTGTTAATATTTATTTTAATGGTTTGTTGTATACATGCCGTGTTTGGTATCTATTTGCTCAGAAATAACTACTGGATCATAATAAATCAGAATCAGAATCACACTAACATACGTTTTCTTTAAAATGCAATATAAAAAATACTAGGGTATTGAGAACAGCTAACAATAGGTAACGCATCGCAACTAAAATGAGGGTCGGTAGTCCGTGAGTTTGCGTGCGTGTGCGAGGTTAGTGGCAGGTAGGAATCTTTTCCAACCGCCTTCCCTATTTGAACAAACTATAATAATATTTCTTTAAAGAAATATATTTCTTAAACAGTTTGCAAGTTAAGCCTACTTTCATAAGTTACTAGTTTTTTCGTTGAATAATTTAAATTCGACACGTTGGTGCATAATATATATGTTTAAAAACTCATTTTTTAGTTAATGTTGCAGACAAAATTGAAAGTAGTGCCTTTTATCTGTAAAAGTTAAATTCATACGCAACTGAGTACTGAGTAGTTCTTATACGATCAGCGCGAGAGCGACACCTTACGACTAGGTGCATTACTTCCTTTGAACACTTGTATCTGTTTTAATTTATAAGTAAGAAAATTATTATTTTTTTACCAGATAGAAGATAAAATAAAGGACGTTTCACTTTTTTTTAAATTTCGATATGTATTTTCATTGACCAACAAAACATCGACAACTTGAAACATTGTTTTCAAACTTGAACAAATTTTTTTCAAAAACTAACAAAACATTGCAGTTTAAAATAATTAGACCACGCAGCTGAACCACTGACGTGAGTTGAGCAAATTTCCAAAATTAAGTTTATATGCCTATGTTTTAGGGTTTCAATCAACAATTTGGGAAATAGGTCTACTCATGAAGGCGTTGAATAGCTGTCTTGTGTACGCAATATATTAGTAGAATTTGTTTGCGCCTAGAGGCCTCACGAGTTTGCACCACTTGGCTTCGAACCGGGTACTTTTCTGGTATTTTACATTTTGATCGTTTTTTTTTGGGAACCAAGCGAGCTATAAGGTCGCGTAAAAAACAAAATGTGCAGAATAACATCCTACATTGATATTTTTAGAAAACACTCTAAAAAAATGTCATGCTCGTAGTAAAAATCTGAAAAAATAGTTACTTCTGGTCAAAAAACTTACTTCCGGTTGTTGGATTTTTTTGGCTAACGCATTCGTCGAAGCGACATAGACAACCAACGCGTGTACAAAATTTGGACCAAATCGGACTTAAAATGCGGCCACGAGAGTGCGAACACACACACACATATATATATATATATATATATATGTGTATGAATTTTAATGACACCCCAAAACGTGTTCTGGGAACCATGATCGGTGCTCATTTGCTACTACCGACCTTGGGTCTCACCATAAGGGCCACTGCAATAGCTCATTTTTCCTATGGAAATTCGCTAGTAAGCCGTAAATCATAACTGTGTGATTAAAAATGGCAGCGGTACCAGTGTTCAAGTGAAACATTATTCTTATGGGCAAGAAAAGTGCCAAGATTTATATACTGCAGAGCCTTAATAATACTGTATTTAAATAACCTAAGTAATAATTCGACACGCAGCTGAACCACTGACGTGAGTTGATTATGTTTATTTTGTTTTAAGGTTTCAACCAACTATTATGGAAATTACCCTTCCACGAAATTACTCACGAAGGCGCTGAATAGCTGCTTGAGTTTACAAAATATGATGGTAGAATTTGTTTGTACCTTAGCTTCCAGGCCTGGATTTGTGAGTTTTCATCTCCATCTTGCGGCCTCGGATATGGAATACATCGCTTCGCTCGCAGCTGACAAACTCCCTCAGCGAGTTGCATCCCAGCCGTCCGTCTCAGATCAGAAGCTGCACAACATTTTTTTCAATATAATCACCTACATTAATTGTTTTAGATAACTCCCTAAAAACGTTTGATTCTAGAACGAAAAATCTTAAAAATAATGTTTACGGTAAAAAACGTGCTTCTGGTTGTTGACTGTTTGGCTAACGAACTCGTCTGAGCGACTTGGAACACAATCGTGATCATCAAATTTGGAACAAATCGGACGTAAATTATATACGTATACTAATGGACCTGACAATGCTTCGCCATTGATTGATTTAATTTTAAGGGTGTGGTTATCCCATTTTATCCATTTGAAGTAATCGAATTGCAAATATTTTTTTTTTATATCAATTAATTAATATTAATTTTTGTTTATAGATTATTTATTTTTTGTAGGAATTTAGTTCAATTTATTTTTATTATATAGGGGTAGCTACCCCATTTAAATCTTTTTTGTTTCTAGTAGCTATATTTTCAAAAAAATACTGGTATAAGTATGTGTAAATTGTGAAATTTTAATAAAATTATTTTTTGATTAGTTTTTAAAAATAGAGAAAAAGTAAATGGATTATTATTTAATTTTAAGGGTAGTTATTCCATTTCATCCTTTTGACTTAATTAATCAAATTGTAAGTAGTTTTGTTTAAACCATAAAAATAATATTACATAATTTTAGCTGTATAGCGTGTTAGTTTAATTTATATTTATTTTATAGGGGTAGCAACCCCATTTCAACCCTTCCTATTGTGAATCCAAACCATCCAGGGACCTACTCAAACAGTCACAAAAAATCATCAAAATTGTTCCAGCAGCTTAGGAGAAGTCTGTAACATAGACCTACACACGTACAGAAGAATTATTTATAAAAAATATACAATATACAAACGAGTTCTGGGGACCATGGTCGGAGCTCATCATTGATTACTCGTGATCTTAGGTCACACCATAAGATGAGGCTCTGCTTCTTATAGAAATTGGCTAATAAGAAAATCTTAGCGAAGATAAAACTTTAAAAATTGTGTCGATCGTTGAGGCTTTTTAAGGTCTAGAGGGCGGCAAATCTGGACACTTTAAACTGCATACCTATTCTGTTGGTCACAGGACTAGCGAGATATTCTTTCTCGCTGTTTATATGACCTATCTTGTAGATATGGCTATGCAGGGACAAGTCAAATTCAAGAAGGGCGGACATAGTTTCTTATATTTATACTTGAACAATTGTCAATTTTAATTTTGTTTTTATCTGCATTTTAATGTAGAATACGACTTAGTACAAAAATAGTTTATTTTTCGTTTCATATTACAAAATTTGGCCATCATAGGTTTGTATTAGGACTAAATGGTGAGAGTAGTTTACATTTTCACCACTAGAGGCAACACTGTGCAGAGCAGTATAAATGTAAGAAGTTGTTTTAAAAGCCACTAGGTAGCAGCCGTTTACGGCGGAGCTCATTTCGCTTTGTTATTCTTTACTGAAAATTCAAATTGTTGGAATGTTATTTATAATTCCAGAGTGTCGGACAATTTATGTCCCTGTTTTCTAAAATAAGTGGTACACGATAGTACTGTTTTTCTTATGGGAAATATGTTCACCGTGGTGGAGTCAGAACCCTAATAGAATCACTCATAGGCTATGGCTGACTGATAATTTTATTATTTATCCTTAAGTGGATAAAGTTGTCACATTGTCACTCTGGAATAATGGTGACCCATGTGTATGTTCGTATATAATCGGAATTTAGAAATACAGTATATTATACTACTAGAGGGCTACGCCCCCTGCTCGCTTCGCTCGCCAACCCCCACGGTGACTCGCGTCGAAGCAAATGCAAACAGTTTTTTTTAATATAAATAGGCCCTACTATTAAATTCTAAGAAGTCTTATTTATTTTAATTAGAATGTAACATAGTGGTTTCTTATTTTTAAGTTCCTCAATTTATTGAGGGTTTATTATCTAGCAAGAAAAGTATAACAATCAACATTTTTACTACATTTTCACCCCTTAGCAGCACGCGACAAAATGTCAATCTATGATACTTGTTTTATGTATGTTGTAAGAAATAAATGTATAAATTTTCAACTCACTAACTTTAAGGAAAATATAACAATAAATTTGTATTGTTTGAGGGGTTGCTATCACATTTTCACCACTTAGAAGAACGCGACAAAATGAAAATCTAGTTTACTTTTTCTATGTATATTGTGAGAAATAAATGTACATTTCAAATCTCTAGCTTTGGAAAATACAACAATTAGCCTAATATTTATGATTTTAGGCGTTGTTTTAACCCTTAAATCAAAATTAATTCTAGCCTATGTTACTCAAGTATAGTGTAGCGTTTTATTAGTAAAACTATTTTTCAATTGGTTCTGTAGTTCCAGAGATTATCACCTACATATACAAGTAACAAACAAATAAACAAAAAAATGTTACCTCTTTATAATATTATTAATAATAACCCCAAAGCTAATATGGTAAATAATGTTAAAAGTTCAAATCTAATTATTTCATATATTTTATAAAGTCAGAACTATCAGTACATAACAAACTAGTGCTATACAAGCATCAAAGTTATTCAGACCTTTCAGAATAAAGTATAAGGGATTTAGTGAAAGCTCCTTGGTATGTCAGTAATGACACTATTCACAGGGACTTGAAGATCAAAACGGTAGAGGCCGAAATACAAAAGCAAGCTAAAAAGCATGAGTCTCGACTCCATCAACACCAAAACGTTGAAGTACTTCAGCTGCTTGACAACGCAGAGTTAGTGCGACGCCTTAAAAGACTGAAGCCTTTTGAGTTGGTTTAATGTTCACAGTTGTAGGTGTGGAGCTGTGAACAAAGGTATTGACATTGGGAGATAACCTTATAAACTGTCACGATTGTTTGTTAGAAAATAAGCTGCTGGTTAGCTGATAAAGCTAGTTGTAGTGTATTCAATAAAATATTAAAAAAATATATATTTTATAACAGCAGTTTGATAAAGGTTAAAAGAATCAGCAAGGCTCAGGTCTACACTTTAATAAAAACCTGACCTAAACTTAGACATTTAAATAATTGCTTCGAAGTTTGAAATCAGCTGTTAATGGAAATATTGGCGCAAACAGCTGTTTTATCTGTTATTTTATTCAACTAATTATTGTAATAAATGTAAATACATGTGATGATTCACCAGTCTAGGCCTAACCTTAGATTTTTTCCGACTAAAAAAAATGTGTTAGTAGACTTTTGATATTTCTACCGTATAGTGCTGCTACCTAGCGTAACACATACTATACAAGAGATGTCCGCTGTAGTTCATACAGCCACTTCACTTCAGGGCACGGACGACTGCACAACACTGCAGGACCCGGGGTAGTGCCTTCTTCTGTTCTTCTCGAGAGACACGTCCAGTGAAGTTTTCGGACGGCCCTTGGAGTTCCGAGGATGGTTTTATCACGGGGAGCGCTTCACATCGAACACGACTAACGGACGCACACTCATCGTCGCTGGCGGACTCCTTCATCGGGGAGTTCTCCTGGTACCTGATGTTGGTTACTGCGGGCAGCGAAGTCAACCATACAATACACTCTTCTTCGACGGACGATCACCACACAACGCCGGCCGACTCTTTCTCCAGTCTCCCGTAGTCCGACTGTCGATCGGGCTGCGGGTAGCGATTTCTTCAAGCGCTAATTCATTGTATTACCTGTTTCAGCAGCTCTTCACTTTGGAACTCGAGTCGGGCCTTCATCGTAGCTCCGGGATCCCTCTGCCAGTGCTGTTTAGGTACGGGTCAAGCTGCTCTGCTGCCGGCCCGGTCTCAGGGAATGATTTTCTCACGTTTCTTCTTCTGTTCCAGCCCGACTTCTTCACTCGTTCTCGGGATCGTGCCTTCATCGGAGCCGTTGCCGCTGAGGGCTGGTCTCGAGTAGAGACATCTTCAAGCCGCCACCGCTATACCATTAATGAGATTTTGTTATGTTTCAGATTGACTCTTATAGTCATTAGGGATATTCCCTAGACGCTGTTACTCCTCCCCTGTGAGCAGTTTGGGGAGAGCGGGATGGTTTAGTGGGTAGTGGGTCCGCGCGGCAGCGGATCGAGTCCCACAGTACCTCTAAGGCTGGCTGAGAGGTCTGCGTAAGAGCATTCCTCCCCTTCAAAAAAAAAAAAAAAAAAAAATTTCGCGGACAAAAGAACGCTTTCAATACTATACAGTACTATGAAGAAGTCTTGTATTAGTAATAACTAACAAAATTTACTGATGTCAAGCAACTAATACAAATATCCTTATTGTAAAAACAATAAATTTTAATGTTCTTATTTACGAAGTTAAAACAAAATAA